>JAQHUG010000098.1:4878267-4890352 GCA_028555095.1 Dicrostonyx torquatus
TGTCTATGTGAGCATTCTCTCATCTGTAGATCCCAGCTCCTGACTGTCTATGTGAGCATTCTCTCATCTGTAGATCCCAGCTCCTCACTGTCTATACGAGCGGTTGTGTGGGAACAAGCATGTGTAGAGAGCAAGAAAACGAGAAAGAGCCACAAGAGGAGAAAAGGTGCTTTAAAGGGTGGCAGAACACATGTAATACAAAAGTGGAAGGGGACACAGGTGTACAAGGTCTGTGCAGCGAGGGACACAGGGCGATAGAGAGAATGAGGGTCAAAGTTAAGAATGTATGAACAGGCCATAAGGAAATATGATATTTGATGATCTAATTTTATGGGTGTGTGGTCTGCATATATGTGTTCTGTTCATATTCATGTATTTATTAACACATGTAAATGTGGGAATGTAGACACACATGTGTATGCATATGTGTGGAGGCTCAAAGTTTGTGTTGGCTGTCTTCCTCAATTATTCTCCATTTTAAAATCATTTTAAAATTAAATTCATTTATTTGTATGTCTGTGTGCCTGTGTGTATCTATGTTTGGGCACAACTTAATGAGATCATTCTCTCCTTCCAACATGCAGGTGCTAGGGTTCAGACTCAGGTCATATGGCTTAGCAGCAAGTGCCTTTACCCACTGATCCATCTCTCCGGCCCCACCTCTCCACTCTTTTGTGTTGAATCAGCATCTATTGTCGAACATGGAGCTGGTCAATTCCAACTAGTTCACCTAGGCATTAAAAACAAAACAAAACAGAATTTGAACAGAGGTACTCTGTGTGGGTGGATAAAGTTGATCAGAAACCACAAGTTATTAAACAAAAATCCTAGTGCCAGTGGTAGGCTACCTCCCTACAAGTTGTTGGTCGAGGAATCTCCTGAGGCCCCTAAAACAACACAGGCAATCCCCCCAGCTTCTGGTTGCCAATCAGAAGTAGGTGGTAAGACCCGATTGCTGAAGACACTACCACCAGCGCTGCTTGCACTACAGAAAGAGCTCAAGCTGGAACTCCTCCCTGTTGGCTAGCCCTCAGAGTGCCAGAAAAGGCTCTGTGTCTGCTGAGGGACAGTTGCCATCGATAGTCTCAGTTAGCTGCAGACTCTGTGCAACAATGCCAACTGGCAAGCAAAATGATCCCATCGGTGCCTTAGTGGCAAGTCTGTTACGTGAGTTAACAATCACATTCTGATTGGATCTGATGCCGGCTCCACAGAAGAAGTTCACGTATGCTATAAGAAGAGTTATAGGTCCTAGGGTGGAAGCTACTACTGTTGCTTTGCTAAATGGACATGATGTACTCATAAAATTGCCAAAGTCAAAGTTCTTTTTTTTTTTTTTTTTTTCAAGACAGGGTTTCTCTGTAGCTTTGGAGCCTGTCCTGGAACTCACTCCTGCAGACCAGGCTGGCCTCAAACTCACAGAGATCCACCTGCCTCTGCTTCCTGAGTGCTGGGATTAAAGGCGTGTGCCGCCACAGTCTGGCTCCAAAATCAAAGTTCAAAGACTAAATGATGAATACGCAAGCATACTGGGACATCTCTATCACCCCTCTGAGGCTCAGAGAAGATCCCAAAAGAAGGGGAGGAAAGAATATAAGAATTGAAGAAATGGGGAGAAGTGATGTGGGACACTGACTTCCAGGAATGACATGGCTGTGGTATTCTTGAACTCATAGCATCTGTGATAACCTGATCTGCACAAGATTGGGCCCAACAACATCCTTTTATAGAAGGGGGATGAGCTCATGGGACCCCGCTCCTCCTTAAGAATTTATAGATTAGTGAATGGTGGATGAGGTGGGAGGAGAAGCATTTCTTCATTAGCATAGCAACTTATAAGATCCTCCTGTAAATAAACTCTCACCATGAGCCTGTAAACAACCCTGTCGAAACACACTGAATCACTACAAAAAATAAAAAGAAGACATTAAAGTAGAAGGGAGGCTAGTTGAGGGGGCTGGAGAGATGGCTCAGTGGTTAAGAGCACTGGCTGCTCTTCCAGAGGTCCTGAGTTCAATTCCCAGCAACCACATGGTGGCTCACAACCATCTATAATGAGATCTGGCGCCCTCTTCTGGCATGTGGGCATTCATGGAGGCAGAATGTTGTATACATAATAAATAAATAAATCTTAAAAAAATAAATAGAAGGTAGGCTAGTTGACAAGTAGAAGATTAGCAGGAAGGGGTGAACAAACTCCATCATGTACATGTACGAAAATAACTAAGATAGACAATAAAGGCGTATTTAAAAAAAATAGAACACTCAAAGGCCACCTGCCTACTTCAGGATCACCACTACCCCTAAACCTGTTCCCTTATTCCCACCCCTGCCCAGGAGGGTATGCTTCTCACCAGAACCAAAAGGTGCCTGTACCAGACCTGTGCCCCTCAGCTCTCAGTGCAGGGCAGAACTCAGGCAGGGTACACTAGCGCTAACCCTAGTCCAGCCTCATCCCACTGCTCTGCAACCCTGGCCTGGTCACTGTGCTTTTCTGGCTCCAGCTTCCTGGTACCTTGATCCCTCTCCACTCCCTTGTCCCTGTCCTCTGCCAAATTGTTTCAAAAAAAGAAGAAGAAGAACTCAGGGTTCTTTGAGGTAGTGGAGAGACCACATAAATGCAGGCATTATTAGCATCATTACCATTAAATATTAATAATGACATTAGCATTGTCTATTATAAGCCTTAAAAAAAAGCTTCAGGAGCCCAGGGTTGAAATGGCAAAGAGAATAATTAGGCCCCTCTGGGCCATAGAACCCTCCAGGCCCTTAAGTGAAATTAGGAAGGCAAATGCAAGGATAGAATATGGAGATTTTCTGTCTGGACCCCTACTCAGGTCTACCTGGCTCTACCTAAGTCCTGCTCCCTGCACAGTTCAGCTCCTCCCACCCCCAAGCCCTGTGCCAGAAAAGCTTCCCAGACTTTCCCCCTTGTCTGTCCAGTCTGATCAAGGAGGCACTTCTCTTTATCCCACAGAAACTTTCATCTACCTCTGCCCACTCCATCCTCACCCTCTGACAGGTACCCGGGCACTGCCTACTGTTCACTCAGTCAGCTTGTTTTACTAGGTTTCTGCCATGTACTGGGCACCATGCTAAGATGACCACTTCCTCCAGATACTGCATGGCCAATATAGCAATAGAATAGCAATGGGAACTCGGATAGCCCCAGGCAATTCTTGAAATCCTTTAGAAATTTACTGGTTAGCACACATAGCCACACGACTGTCCTAAACAGAAGTAAAATCATTTCCACTTTACAGAATGGGTTATAGGGATGGAAGCTGAAAATGTACGCCCATTGAGGGAGTGCTTGCCTAGCCTTCACAACTGGGTTCCTTCCCCAGGACCAAATAAAACCAGATGTGGTGGTTCACAACTGTAATTCCAGCACTGGGAAGGCAGAGGCAGGAGAATCACAATTTCAAGGTCATCCTAGACCATGTAACCAGTTCAAGGCTAGTCTGAACTGCTTAGAGACCCTAGTTTTTGTTTTTAATTTGTTTATTTGCTTTTTCAGGAGAGATTCTTAGAGCAATCAAGTCTTATTCAGTGCCTTGCCTAATGTCATCAAGGTCAGAGTTGCTGAGCTAGGACAGGCTGTTCTCTCAATGATGGAGCTGCAGCCACCCTATTCATTGCAGCAGAGAGGGAGAAGCAAAAGTGTTCCTTGTCATGGACACAGGGCCTTGTGAACCGAGGGAGTCCTTGGACTCCAGTGCTATTGATCTGGTGGGGCTAAGGCAGAGAAGAGCAGATGGTCTTGGAAGGATTGAATGGTCCTCAAAATGCCTCCTGAGCCTTCCCAGGGGGCTCCAATGTTTACAGTCAAATGGTGGCTACTTGGCTATCATCGGCTGGCCCTTTTCACCCCATTTGGGAGTCTGTGGAGACTCAGCTTCAGATGCTCTGGATATATCAGAATTTGATTCTCCATGAAAAAAAATAAAGTTGCCCTGACAGTCAGCCACAGTGGGGATTCCAGGCAATGACAGGCTCCCCAGTCAGGAAATGACCCTGTCCTCTCTTCCACATCCTCTGTACCATCAACTGGCATACTCAGCAGAGTTAAGCCAGGAGATCTAGATCAGCCACTCTTAGGTGGCTGCATATGGCCAGCATCTTAGGTGAAAGGAGGAGGAGGAACAAGGCGAGGGCACCTCCTAGATGTCTGGTAAAGCTCTTAGCACAGCACCTAGCCTTCTGGAGACAGACAATACTTCTGTTCTTATAAAACTAATGGAGCCCATGACAAAGCTCTGCCTGATCCTTGCAGGCCTACCTCAGTTACTCCCCAGAATAAAAGCATGCCAGAGACTGGCACTGAAGGTCCCTAGTGCCCACCTCCAACTCATCCAGGCTCAGCTGAGCATCCTATACAAGGGAGAAGGCAAACTTGGGAGCTATCTTTATAAACTGAGGTCCTAGCTAGGTAAATGTTCTTGTTTCTACTATGCCTGTCAGGATCCACCTGCGGTGGAGCAGGCTGGCTGTAAGGGGATCTGAGGGAGTCTTTGAGAACAAATTTGCTGACACTAATGACCCTCCCCCAGAGACCTGGTCCCCACCACAAGGGCAGCAGTTGTTCTAAAATAGAGTCACAAAGACAGCTGTCTCTGTCTAAAATGATCCTGTAAGCAGCTCCATACCATGGTTCAGCAGCCCACAGCCGCAGACATGTCACCTGCTTGGCAAGGACCTGTTCTACTGTCTTCTACTAGAGACACCTTGCAAGACCCTGGGTAGAGCAAGGCTGACTTGGGGGGGGGGTGTTAGCAGTGTGACGTACGTACCTCGGGACCTTGGCAACAGCACACTTGCCCCAGACAGACAGTACCGTGGTATCAGGGGTGGGACACACTGGAGGAAGAGGATGTGACTGTCTTGTCACAGATTTAATTCAAAATCACATGAGAAACAGCTTGGTAAGGCATCTCTGCATCAGAACAAAGAAGCTGTGCTTCCTAGGTGTGCCCACCCTCCAGAGGGACACTGAAAGAAGAGGGCCATAAGTCTCTGACAAACATTTGGATCCCTTCTCCTCCCCAGGCCCATGGTCACCGGCCAGTCGGCAAGATAGGGAGCCATGTTCATGTTTGACAGGTATAGATTTAAAACCCAGAGGCTGGCTAGCCTTGCCAGCTGTTGCAGCATCTGGGCCACTAGCCAGTTTTGCCCTGGACAGCAGGCAAACCAGAGTGGGGTGAGACAACAGTGACAGCCTGTCAGGGCTGACTGGTGCTGCAGATGGCGGGTCCCTCTGCCTGCAGGCTTCAGTCTTCCCCGGGCATGTCCCCACACGACAGGAACAGGGCAGGAGAGGCACACTACTCCCCCAGGGTGAGCCCCTGGGATCTCAGAGCCAGCAGAGGCCTTGGTCATCTTTTTAACTCTTTTAAGGTTACCAATGAGGCTCAAAGGAAGCAAAGCACTTACCCAAACACACAGTCCATTGATAACAAAGCACAGAGTGGACCCTGTACTCGGAGGTACTCAGACTCCAGTCCCATGAGTTTTTCATGAAGTCACACCATTTGCTGGTTGAAAATGGGCTGGATCTAGATATAGTGGTGTGCAAAGGGGACCAAACTCAATTACATAGTCAAGTATAGTTTCCAAATTTTGATGTATTTTGTGATCCCGTTTGCAAAAACTGATCCTAATAACCCATGTAATGCAAGTGAAAATATAAACTAAGAGGCGGGTATTCAAATTTGTTAAGAATGGAGGTTGGGGACTTTCACTATCTATTTTTAGTTTCTTTAATGGTTTGGCCAATTTGACCAAAAAAAAAAAATCCCATGTTACTTCTCGGCAAAGACAAGGAAAAGGAACATGATGGTGAGGGGACAGGGGTGACAGAGGCTGACCACTCCTTCACAGCTGCCCCACACAGAAAATTGGAGGTTTGATTTGGATTCCATCCTCTTAACAAGGGATTAGGAAAGGGGCAAGCAAGAAGCCTGGTGCTCTTGTGTCGCCAGGATTTCAGGAGCAAGAGACACTTTTCTTTGTGCCTCCTCCACGCACCCCTCTGCAGTCCGTCAATTCTGGGCTGGGCACTGAGCTGGCCAAGCTTGATGGAAGACAGCGGTGCTCCAGGCTCGCTCCCTGGTCCTTAAATGACAGCAAATGAGGTAGGGCCAGGAGGGTGGGGACGGCGGGGTGGGAGGGGGCAGAGGAAGCCATCTCCGGCCGAGCGTTGGCTGAGGAGCCGAGCCAGCCAGTGAGCGGAGCCTGTGAGAGGGAGGAGCGCATCCTGATGCAGAGATGCTGCAGTGGCTTGGGGCGCGCACACACTTACGCACCCTCGCCCGCTGCCGCTGCGCCAGGACAGCCAGTGGCTAAGGCCGGAGGGCCAAGCAGCCGGGAGGCTGGCGGCAGGGTCTGCTCACCGGGTGGCAGCAGCATTGCCCCAGCCAACACCCTTCTCGCACTCCAGGTAGGTGCCTATCGTTTTTTGTCTGTTCCAGTCCAGGGGCTTTACCGGTGCGGTTCCAGGAGGGGCTCAGAGCTCACCCCTTATAAATGTCTTGCTTGAAACTTGGGAGGGAACAGGAACACGCAGCAGACTGAGTCCCGGTTGACCTTTCACTCCAGCCCCATAGTGGCCACCCCTCAGGCTCTTCCCCATCCTGTCTAAGTGGGTGGCATTCTGGTTTACCTGGCCCAGGAAGCCGGCCCCCAGGAGGGTCCAGAAATCTGAGCAGGCAGTGGCAACTTCCTGCCAAGAGGCCAGGGGCTCCTGGGCCTGCCCTGGACCACAGCCAGTGCCAAGCAGCTCTGTAAGGCCAGGCCCTAGCCTGTCCCTGGAAGTCCCTAGAAGGAACTGAGTCTGAGATTCCAAATTTGAGGTCATATGGGGGGCTGCTTCCGACAGATGACCCCTTTTTAAAGTCTTGGTTCTGCTGGACTAGGGAGGCTCTGGAAGAGAGGAGAGAGCACAGGCAAGTCTGGACAAAGGCTGGATGTCCAGGAGCTGGGACGTGGGAGAGAAACTGAGGCAAGTCATATCCCAGGGGTGAGGCTGGAATCTAGCCTGCAGTTCCTTTTCCCCTCCTCCCTCCTCAACCTTGTCTTCTTCCCAGATCCCTCCCCCTCAGCCTCACTGGTGGGAGGGAAGGATTTGTTCAAAGTTTGGCTTTCCAGGAGATTCTAAAGAGAGGGGGCAACCCCCTGCTAGCCCCATGGCTTATGTAATGGGCTGCAGGAGAGAAGCCGCACCTGCCAGGGACTCTAAGACCACCTCTAAGACTAGCTGTAGCACTCAGGGGCAAGGGGCTAAGATGAGGCTGTACCTGTAGCACAGGCAGCCTGGACCCTGAAACTCTGTGCACCCCATTCCCGACCCCAGGAGATAGGGGAGTTGAGCTTTCCTCCCGCCTGCAGGGTAAAGCTGCCAAAGTTGTTAGTACGTTTTTAATTAGTGTGACCAGCACTGAATGGCTGTGCATGCAATGACCTCAGCCCTGGGGAGGGGTGGGTTTGAACACCTTTCCCTTCTGCCAAGGAGGCAGGAGAAGGTACTGTCCACATAGCCTGGTCCTGAGCTCACACAGGCAGCTATTTCAGGCATTCTCTCAGATGTCCCATCGTCTGCTTAGCTCTGAGATGATCTACCACCTGTCCTAGGTCCTGTTCAAAGGGGCCAGATGCATAACTAAATAGCAAGGACAGCAAAGAGTGGGCCACCTGTGGGAGGGGCCAATGCACCTGAGGCTCCAGGGGTGAGGCAGAGAAATGGTCTGGAGGTTAAAACAGGTGTCGTATTTCCAGGCTGCCTGGAGTCAGAAGCATTCAGCTCCTCCCAGGGGCCCCACCAGCTAACTCTGGAGAGCCAGGCTCAGGCAGAATCACTCAGTGCTTCAACCACAAGGTCAAAGTTCTTCCTACTCTCCTGTGGGAGATCTCGGCCAATTTAGAGGCCAGCAGGAGATGAAACAGACAAGGAGGCTCCTAAGCTGATGGCATCAAAGACACTCAAGGTCCACACTGCCCTTGTCCCCGATAAAGTGAGGGGTTTGGAAGAGAGGTACGCTGCCTAGGGAGGCGGGGCCACTGAAGGGACCGGCGCTCTGACCTTCCTCAGTCCCCACCAGGCCAAGTCATTCTCCATATCTCCTACCAGAAAGGTCCACAGTCTAACCCCAGACTCCATCTCTAGTGACCCTCCGCTGGGCACCTCAACTTTCTGCCAGTTTAAGTGGAGGCACAAGTGTATTAACTCTGTGTACCTGTGATCCACTGGACAGTTGTGCGTCCTATCGTGGCCCGACTTCAGCTCTCTCCTAAGGATTGTATATATGGCCAGGATGTATGTGAGCCAGCTTCTACGCTGATACTATCAGCCATGCATTCGGGAGAGCTTGAAGAGTGCAGAGTCCCTCTGCCAGAAAGTTTTACAAGCCAAATAATGGTGGGGAAACGTATTTCAAAGCCGATCTGTAAGATGGGTTTGGGCAGTATTAGTATTTTTGGAGATTCTTCAGTGTGGTACCAGAGCATCAGGGAAGACATGGTTTTATTGGCACAGAGGGAAGAACCAGGCCAAAAAACACGCTGCTAAAGTATGAGGGACTTGGATCAGACAGTAGATACTTCTGAGAAGGAAATAGAGCCATAGGGCAATCTCCAGTCACATGACTGTTAAGATGGCTGCAGAGCTGGGGTCAGTGTCAGGTCCAAGACTTGAGACAGTCATGCCTAGAGGCAGAAGTTAGGCTGGGTGACAGGTACATTTCTTCCAGTCTCGGGTCATCCTCTTTCAAATGGCAAATGACATCCTTTTCATCTGCCTGCGTGCTGGCATTTCTGGTTCTTCAGGAGGACCGCTGGCTCTCATCTAGACTGAAATCCCCAGGGATGTTGCTAACGTAGGGTATTCATGGGCAGATTTTACTCTCCTGGAAAAAAGTCCCCTTTGTGGTTCAATGAATCCATGTTTCTTTGTCTACTAAGTGAGGTGCGGCCAAAATCAGAGGTGTGCAATGTCCTCATCCCAAACCTGAGCATCATCCATCCTATGACACACTAGAATATACCTCAATATCCATCTCAACCATATGTCCCCCTTTTAAACTGCAGAAGTCAACCCCTGCCCAGGCACCCATCCTGATTTGAAACCATAAAGTCTCCTCAAAGGGAGCCTATATCATCTCAACATTTGTCAATCCCCAGGACTTTGAGGTCCCCACATGCACAGGCTCCTGCTCCCACCGGCTTGCAGAAAACTGTCTGGGCGCTGGAGAGTGGAGTGAGAATAAGGAGTCTCCTCTCAGTGAAGGGAGTGGCATGCAAAAATTGCCTGCTAATGGAGGTCCTCTTCCTCCAAATTTGATCCTTTAGAAACAAGTTGAAACAATTGTTCATGCTCCTCCAGTTTCAGTGAGGATCTTTCTGAGGACTGGAGATAAAGAGCAGCAGAAGAAAGCTGCACTATATTAAAAAAAAAAAAAGTATGGTGTATGAGATCCTTTTTCCTTTGCTTGCTGCCCCACCTAAGTCGCCCCACCCCCACCTACCCCCATTCCTCTGGGCTTCTTAATCCTGAAGAGCAGACTCCAAGTTAAGAGCCTCTAGACTCCAGCCTACAGACCAAGGGCCAGACTCCCCCACTGGGTGTTGAAAGTTCAGACAGCCCCCTGAGCTGGGAATTACAGTATCTCCAAGGGACTTATCATCTGCATTGATGCCTCAGGAACTGGCTGCAAACACAAGAGTCGTGCATGCTGGGGAAAGAGAGAACTGAGGACTTCCACCCCCTCTCGCTTGGAGCTGAAGGTCTCTATCCCATCCACTCCTCCCTAAGCGCCTCTCTACTTCAGGCCCTTGCCCTGCCTGGCCTGGCACCTGGCACTCAGTGTCCCCTAGCAGCCTCGGCACCTCTGCTTGGAGCCCCATCCTCCTAGCAGGCTGTGGTGCCTGAGAGCCTCCTGGACTTTGATGGTCCTGCCAGGTAGGGATCCCCATCCTAAGCGGATGACAGATGTTGAACCCAGTCTCCCTCTGCCCTAATCAGGAGTTGGGCACATGAGAGAAAATCACTGAGAGTGGCGTGGGCACACCCAGGCCACCATGTTTCTCTGTGCCATAGTCTGGGGTGATTGCTGGGGTTTGCCTCATTACATCACCCCTGTGGAATGGGAGGAACGAGCTCTGTATTTACCATTAGCTTAAGACTTTGCCAGCAAGCCTGACTTATACAGGGGCAGCATGTAGATATTCTGAGGGACAGGGGGAGCTTGGCTATAAGACCCGATCTTTCCCAAGCATTGGCAGCAGCCCAGGTATGGCTGTGACCTCACCATCATCCCAGGAGGTGACCCTTCTTGATCCCATTTTAGAGAGGAGAAGCTGAGGTGCAAGAGCTTGGTACTGAAGGCAGTAACTCAGATTATAGTAGCTAGGGATGCTAGATCTCACTGGCTCAGTAACCTGCTCTATGACCTGGGAGACATGCTACAAGGCAGAGGCCGAGGTGAGCATAGGAGAGGCCCGTGCACTCTCTGTCTTCTGCTGTGCTCCAAACCCTCCCTTCCCACCACACTGTATTCACGACTACCACGCCCTTTAATTCTCTGGTCTCCTTGACTGGGGAAGGAAAGAGCTGGGGCCAGAGCTGGACATCTCAGGAAGTGGCAAAATGCTGTTGTGTTAGTATTTTTGTTGTTGTTGTTGTTTTGTTTGTTTTGTTTTGTTTTTTGACTGGCTTCACATAGAGATTATTAGCCAAGAAACCCTGTCGTGTGTTGGAGTCTAGCTTATAGTCTGCTGTCCCCAAGATGTCCCCCTTCTCACCCTTTGTTTCCTGAACTGGAAACTTCTAGTATCCCTGAAGCTCTCAGTGGCCTATTCTGCCATGGCCCTCACAGAACCAGCCCCTTGATGATGACAGCCTGTGCCCGACTGTGACAGCCTGTGCCTGCACCCCTGCACCAGGGCAGCTGGCCTGGGCAAGGCTTGGCTGGCTCAGAGCTGGCAAGGCTAATCTGGGTCTGGCATAACTCCACTCCAGCCTCACTCTGACCAAAAAAGTCCTCTCCATCCTGGGCCTTCTAGAACATGTCATATGGGGCGGGGAGATGATTCATCTCTGAACTCGGAAGCGCATCTCATGGCTACTCTCAGCTGGCCAGGGAGTGCAAAAAGGGAGTGTCTCAGTTCCTGCCTCCCTTGTGCTCAGCACAATGCCTGGCACATGGTCACTGAACACTATAATGGGGTTGGATGTGGTAGCACATTCCTGTGACCCCAGCTGGTACAAGAGGCCTGTGGGTTCAAGGCATAGAAAAGACCTTGCCTCCCATCGCCATCACACGTGTACACATGCACGCACACACGCATGATAATGGGAATGAATGCAATGCAGAGTGGATGCTGGCTGCCTTATCTTCAGGGAGGCAGTAAGCTCCAACCTTTACTCCAGACTTGCGTGTGAGTTCTTACTAGTTTATTCAGAGCAATGGGGCTCACTATATATCTGATAATGCTGACTTAGCGTCCAGGGTGTCCCAGGAGAAACCCCATATCCTCCTCATCCACACATATCTCTAAGGCTTGGTCCCTAGAGGGTGCCCAGGGCATTTAGACCAGACTGATGACCGATAAAAAGCCTGGATTAAACTAAAGTTTAAGGGGAGCAGTGGGATTGGATTGTCCATAATCTAGTCATCACCAGAAAGACAATACAGAATCTTGACCACTACATGGCTGAGATGACCTCTGTGATGTCATCTCTGCCTTGCTCTGGTGTATGCAGATAAACACCCACAGCCTGGCCTCCCCCCAGGCCAGCCCCTTGTGCCTGAGCTGAGCTCTAGCCCAGATGGCTGGCAAGGGCAGGAGTAAATGATGAGCAGCTTCCCCGTGCCAGGCCGAGTTCACAATTCTCCAGTCACAGAGATGATTTTCACATTCCTCAACAAGGAAGCATCCTGGGAAAGTCAAGAGCAGGAAATGGATGACAGAGGAGATGGAGGAAGCAGGGATCTAGAGCCATCCTCTCCCTCTCTCCCCACAGTACACTGACAGAGGTCCAAATGACTCCGGGACTTCACAGCCACTGATGACCAGTACAGGGGACACC
>JAQHUG010000098.1:4890870-4948274 GCA_028555095.1 Dicrostonyx torquatus
CCAGTACAGGGGACACCACAGGCACCACTGATGACCAGTACAGGGGACACCACAGGCACCACTGATGACCAGTACAGGGGACACCACAGGCACCATTGATGACCAGTACAGGGGACACCACATGTAGCCACAGAACCATTCTGTAGTGCTCACATCATCCCTGTTTTACTGATGGGAAATGATGTGAGACTCCACATCAGGGGAAAAAACATGCCTGAGCCCATAGAGCTATAAAGAGATGAAGTCAGGGGCTAGCAAGACAAGAAGTGGTTAAAAGTATGGACTGCTCTTGGGGGCTTGAGCTAGGTTCCCAGCATCCAGCTCCAGGGGGTCTGACACCCTCTTCCAGCATCTGTGGGCACCTACACTCACATGCACATACCTACACAAGTACACATAATTAAAAATAAAACCAATTTTACAGGGGGAAAATAGAGATGAGGTCAGTATTACCAACTCTGTCAAGTTTCCCAATCAGTGGGTGGGTGGGCTCCAAACTGAGCCAGCACTTCCCTGTGTTGAGAATAATATCCCACATTTGTGTGTCATCCAGGGGTCTACTTTCCCTGTGACTGGATGCCCTGCTGACCTGGGGACTTTGGTGTGTGTGTGTGTGTGTACATGTGTGTGTGCCTGTACATGCCTGTATGTGTGAGTGTGGGCATGTGTACCATTTGCCCTGGGCTGCCCCCACAAAGCACCGAAGACCTGGCCAGGTGTGTACTGAGCTCCGTTGTGAGTGCATTTGCATGCTCATGTGTCATGTGTGTCCACTGACTCCTGGAGGCATACGGCCACAAAGGTTCTCCATTACCTGAATGTGACACACAAGCCACATATAGTTTGTGCCAGACACTTGGCTGGGAACAGTGGACAGGCCTCACGACTCTCCTTTTCCACTGGAGACAATTCCACTGGCCAGAGCTGTTGCTCAAGGGCTGAGTTCTGTGTGCAGACGGGTTCATCTTGGGTACTTGCAGGCAGGCATGGTGTGAAAAGTGCCGTGCGGCATGAGGACACCTTACCTTCTTCCTCATGAAGGGAAAAATGAATCTGGCCGCTGGGGAAGACACTATGGATGATAATAGGGGATCTAGAGATGCCAAATGTCTGTACTCTGGTACAGAACTCAGAGTAGCAAGAACGGGGTGGTCAATTGGGGTTGACATCGGGACACACTTCCTAGCAAGAAGCAGAGAATGAGACTGTGGCCACAAGGGAGGGAGTGCTTCTGCTCTTGACCCCCACCCCTGCTTCTTGAGTTTTCTGGGCATCGCTGTCAACACCCTGGTGAGCCCAGGGCACTCTTCCTCTTGACTTTTGGCAGCTAGAAGCAGGAAATGTGAGAAGCAGGTGGAGGAGGGCTGGGATTTTTTCTGTGAGGCACATCCAAGCCCTCATTCATCTATAGTCTTCCTTCTCGGCCCACGGGGAAGGGGTCCCGACTGCTCTCTCAGGAAGCATGAGAGCCTTAGTTGAAGGACCTGAAAGATAGTGATTTCACCAGGGACACAGATGCAGACAGCAGGGCTCCACAGCCAGTTAGTGGGGAAAGCCTTGCCCCAGGCCTTCTGCAGGCAGGAGGGAGAGCAGGCTGGTAGAATCTGCAGCCAGGTGCCCTGGCCCTAAGGCAGCTCTGAGAGGGAGGAATGGGCTGTGGTGACTAGGCTAATCCCAATATCGAGAAGGTAGCTCCTGGGAGTCCCTGTCCCCCCAAAATCAGGAATTCTTCCTGAGGAGGAATAGAGAGATGACCCCATCCCTGTCCTTGCTTCATCACATGAAGTCCTCACCTCCCCAGCCATTGTCCTGCTCTCTGTGACCAGCCCAGTCTCTGCTATCCCAGTGTAAGATGGAAGCTGGGCCCTTAACCGGTGTGGTGGGAGTGGGGCTGATAGGACCAAGGTCAAAGAACCTGGGTGCTGTATCTGGAGACCCCAGCCTGGGGCAGAGCTAAGTCATAAAACTTGCCTTTGAGAAAATCAGTCCTGTTCAGAGACTGTGCAGCTCCAGAGGGGCTTGATGGCCCCCACCCAGGTGACTGTGGGAAAAGAGCAGGGAGAGAGTTACCTTGGTCCCCAAGTACCACCGGAAGATGTTCTTGGCCCCCTTCCCAAGCATATACCCCACTCTCTTGGGGCTCCTCTGACACAGAGGGATCACGATTGCAGGCAAACAGGCAGGTGGGTTCCTGCCCTCCAATTAGTTCTGCTTCCACTTCCTGATCAGCACCTGCTGGATGGGAGGGAGAGGCACTGGGCAGACCAGACTCCCCGGGGAGGTGGGGGGGCAAGAGGAGGAACTCAGCCCTGGAAGAGCTCCTTGATAATGGCCAGGCCCCTGCTCTGGGACCCAAGGAAGATGAGTGCTTGTGCTCCATGTCACTCACCAGATGTGTTTGCAGCTGGGAGAGGCACTGTGGCTGAAAGTCTTATCCTCTGTTTCCTTAGGTGTCTCCTTCTCCAGTTGATTCTTCTGGAGCTGGGCTTTGGTTCCTGCCCTCTGGACTCTGCCTCTGCCTGAAACACCTACCATGGGGATCCACGGCAGAAAAAAGTCATACTTGCTGCTGCTGGTACTGGCTACAGTGGCCCTGGTCTCCTCTCCAGGTAAGGGTGCCTGATTCTATGGTTAAGTCATTACTGCCACTTAGGCGGCAATTCCTCTGCATTGCTGAGGCCATTTTCTTGCTAAATTATTCCTGTCTGTGAATCTTACCTGACCTGTGGAGTCGAGAGGAAAGGAAATGGATCCTGGTTATGTTGAAGATGAAGAAAAATGGTCCAGAAAAGCACCCTGTGTCAGAAAGCACAATGTGGCAAAGCCAGATCTCCATGCCAACCATTGGAGCTGTGGTCTCTAGAACAACACTGCCCAGTGTGGTAGGCATCCCCAAGTGTCACCCCTGAGCTAACATGTGATTTAAATGAAAATGATGCCTTCGGCTGTACTTGCCATGTGGCCAGTGCTCAGTAGCCACCTTGGACACCCCAGGCCATAGGACACCTCCAACATATCCAGATGTTTTCCCCTGAAGAATGCTTCAGGGTCCCGGACCCAAGGGCTAACAGGTACTTCATAGAATCCTGAGAGACTTTCTTGAGGCAACCTGGATGGGAGGGACCGAATGAGGCCGAGCAGAGTTGCTGACAGAGGGTCCCATCTCCATGGTAATCTCCATGCTCAGATCAGAGATGGTAAACAGTTGGCAGAGAGCAGAGAAGGGAGCAAGACGAGCTGGAGAGTTCGTGCCCTGGAGCTGGGTGTCTCCAGAGCTTGTGCTGAGGGGCCAGCTGGCTACTGTTTGGCTGGGCCTGAACCCCAAACTCAGATCAACAGGAGTTTCTTTCCCCCCCAAGAACTCCATGGGAGAAGGAGCACTCATCCCGCAGTCCTAGAGTCTAGACCCTACCCTGGAGTTTTGCCCACAACCCTTCAAGACACAGCTGGGCCCTCTAGATCTTTGTCTTGGCTGGCATGCTCAGAAGCTCTCACTGGGTCCCTGATGTTCTGATTCGCCCTGCACCCAGCTTGATGGGGGTGCTGAGAAGTTGGGCTAACTCCAAGACCCCAGGCCTAGTTATCTGTCCCAGGGTCCTTCAGGCTGGGGGAACTAAAAGCAAGAGGTGTGGGCACCACTCAGGCTACCCTGATCTAAATGGAAATTGCCAAAGGGCCAGGACCTGGGCTGCTGTCTCCCATGTGTGGCCCAGTCCTCGACCTACTCTTATCTGAGACCTGGAAAGTGTGTCTCTGTTCTTGGCTTGCTCACCTGATCCTAGGATAGAGCTCTGGACCACGCACAGCCCAGGGCAAAGAGAGGCGCGGCATCTTACTTCACACAGCATCTCTCTGGCTCCTTCCTCCCACTGCAACAGTTCTGATGTCTTTTCTGGGGAAAACAGTAAACAGGAACAAAGAGTGAGGTCATGTGGGACAGGTGCTTTGCCCAGGACTTTGTGTCCGTGCATGGTCACCTGTGGGACGGGATATACAGGTATGTCTGTAGCTCTAGAGGGAAGTGTGGGCCATGTGAGGTTGTCTGTGCACCAGGGGCTGTGGGGTGCAGGTGTAAGTGAGGCGCAGCCTGTACCCTGATACCCTCCACTCCAGCCCCTTTCAAGAGCATTTTGTTTTTTATTCCCGGAACTTCTGATGTTAGGTCTCTGGGGTGGAACCAGGGCCTCAGATGGTTCCAAAACCTGAAGTCAGAAATCATGGCCACTGTGGTTAAAAATACTGGCTGAAAGATGAGGCCGGATGAGGCAGATCTCCCCCCTTGCTTTGAGGTGGGGCAAGTTATTAAACCTTCCTAAGTCTCAGTCCTTGTGGGTGAGTTAAGAATCACCCTGCTTCTTAGGAGCACTATGAAAAAGAATTTAGAGTGTGGCGTCAGGTGACAGTGAGCAGTTGGGTTGACAGCACTATTCTTATTGTAACTTAATTATTACCAGTGAGTAGAGCTACTTGTGAATACGTAAACATACATATGGAATGAGCAAGCAGGGCTGAGTTCCTGGAAGCTGCTATTGTATAAGGTGGTTCCCAGCAGCACCCCCCCACACACACTGTCTCCACATCCTTCCTTTTCCTCCCTCCTGCCTTCCCTTGCCCCTCTCTGCAGGTGGTCCCAGCTGGGACAGGGTCCCCACCCTCCACCATCATAATTAACTCTGGATTAAGCCGGGCTTTCCAGGGGGAGATGATGCAGTTGCTGTCACACACCACCTCTGAGGCCTCGGGCAGCAGCAAAGGAGAGTGACAAGCATTTGGTGTGGGGAGGGGGTGGGCAGCATGGACAGGACTCAGGGGAGGTCCTCCATAGACCAGTCTGGAAGTCTACCTCATTCCTCAGACAGAGGGCTGCTTGACAGATGTCCCCACTCCCAAGAGGCCAGAGCTGGGCCTCAGCTGCAGCAGAGGGATCGCTCTTGGAAGAGGGCTGGCAGCTGGATGCCCAGAAAGAAGGCACTAATTGGTTAATGGAGTTCCCTCCTCCCATCCCCCCCACCTGACAAGGAAGGTCTGAAATCAGCTGCATGAGAGATAGGAGGACAATTAAGGGGCCTGGCTCCCATCTGATCCCACAGTGGCAGAGCCCCCACTGTGCTGATGCAGGTGCCAAGTACTGCCCAGCCCCCCCCCCACACACCCCCGCCTGCTGACCCTGTTCTGGTGAGATGGGACAATGGCGTATGTGTGCAGATCAAGGTGGTGACTGAGATGGGGCTGGCTAAGCAACACTCCCTGCCTGATCAGCTGTGTGGCCATTGGGCCTTGTTTCCTGAGATGTGACACAATTTATAAAGTTGTCCCCACTTGATCTGCTACACCACATCCAGCCTTCCATCTCCCCCGACCCCTGTCCCCAGTTGGTTGCGCTTGCTCGCTGTGCCCCGGTCCTCCTTATTTCCTCCTGCCATGGACCTGGGAAGTGAAGTCTTCCTCTTTTCATGGACACCAGATCACTACCTGGGGCAGGGGGGCTAGAACTTGCCCAAGGAGGCCCAGCCGAGCCTCCAAATGAGCACTTTTCACTGGACTACACTGCCCTAGGAGAGCACTGGCCTCCAGGAATGCATACCCTTCTCTGCATTTCCTGCTGGTGACTTCTCACGTGCCACACCTGGGTGAGGTTCTCTGAGAGTCTCACAGTCTTGTCCCTAACGCACTCTGTGACATGGCCCCCTGTGCTGTCTGCTCACGGTTTCCTTCCCTGTACTGCAAGGTCCTTCAAGGCAAGGGAGCGTGTGTCTGATTCGTTTTCACAGCCTAGAAACAGGTATAGAGCAAATGTTCAATATGTGGCCGTAGGTAAGTGACAGACAATGCACACATGGATTGATGGGACTTGCCCAGCCTATTTCAATTCATGAAAAGTAAAATTAAATTTTGGTTCCAAAGTCACATTCCAGACCCTCAGTAGCCATGAATGGCCACCTACTGGACAACGCAGAAAGTGAGGAATCCCCACTAAGTTCTGCTGGACAACATGCCCTTAACATTGGACTTTGACTGTCTCACACCTTGAGCCTCTGGTGGTATCCCCTATTTGCAGGATGGAGTCTTGTCCAGGGAACCCCAGCTACCTTTGGACCTGTTTTCGAAGACCAGCCTGTAGGCTTGCTCTTCCCAGAGGAATCCACAGAGGATCAGGTGACACTGGCATGCCGTGCCCGAGCTAGCCCTCCAGCCACTTATAGGTGAGCCATGGATGCTGGGAGGCCCTGGGTAGCCATATGGGTTCTCCTCACATTAACCCTACCCGTTCAGGCCTGAGGTCCCACCCCAATGTCACTCCTCACCTGCTGCAGGTGGAAGATGAACGGCACTGTTATGAACCTGGAACCCGGTTCCCGTTACCAGCTGATGGGAGGCAACCTGGTCATCATGAGCCCCACCAAGGCACAGGATGCTGGTGTCTACCAGTGCCTAGCTTCAAACCCAGTGGGCACTGTCGTCAGCAAGGAGGCGGTCCTCCGCTTTGGCTGTGAGATCTGTGGGAGCCAAGATGTTGGGTGTGGGTAGATGGGGCCAGGAAAAGGTGCCCAGGAAGGACAGGTGGAAGCCCCGGGCTTTCCTGCCCACAAATGGCATGCTGGAAACTGCTTCTTCCCCATGGAGGAGGAGCTGGGGAGCCCCAAGCTTGAAGACGGCTGAGTCCTGCTCTCCTTCTCCAGTTCTGCAGGAATTCTCCAAGGAAGAGAGAGACCCAGTGAAAACCCACGAGGGCTGGGGAGTGATGCTGCCCTGTAACCCACCTGCTCACTACCCAGGTAAATTGGGCTCCTGGGCCACGGGGGAGGGCTGCACCAGAAAGGGCATCTAGATGCTCGGGAGAGGAAAGACAGGACAGGAGATGGTAAGTCTTGACTTTAAAAGGCTCTGCTATTTTCTAGCTGGTTTGTGTGCTCCCAGTACCTGAGGACAGAGCTGAAGCCATCTCTTCCTTCTACATGTTTCCTCAGGCCCCTCCTCTGCAGGCATGTCAGGGTCCTGCCCAGATTGCCTGTAAACCCAGCATACCCTAGTCTCCTCAAACTTCCTTTCTTTCTAGGTCTGTCCTACCGCTGGCTCCTCAATGAGTTTCCCAACTTCATCCCAACGGATGGGCGTCACTTCGTGTCCCAGACCACAGGAAACCTCTACATTGCTCGGACCAATGCCTCAGACCTAGGCAACTACTCTTGTCTGGCCACCAGCCACATGGACTTCTCCACCAAGAGTGTCTTCAGCAAGTTCGCGCAGCTCAACCTAGCTGCTGAAGGTCAGGACCATGGGCTGTGAGGCAGGGATGAAAGAGGCAGTAGGCTTTGGGAGTTCCCTTGAGACCAAGAAGAACAGCTCAGAGGGTCTGGGGCCCTGCTGTCAGAGACCCACGCACTGGTTGGGCAGCTGATCTTCCTGGAGTGCCCTGCCCAGGCCCCCAGGGGAAAGGGAATGTTTACAGATTCCAAACATTTGTGTTTGGAGATTTGTGGTCTTTGGAAGGCACGGCCCCTAAACACAGACCACCTCCCTGGAGTCCTTTGTGTGTGATTTCCATGTCTCTCTCCCCAGATCCCCGACTCTTTGCTCCCAGCATCAAAGCCAGGTTCCCCCCAGAGACCTATGCACTGGTTGGGCAGCAGGTCACCCTGGAGTGCTTTGCCTTTGGGAAGTAAGTACCATAGGAGGGACAAGAGTGCCCTGGGACTGGGCAGAGTTTCATTTCAAAGCCCCTCAGGAGCAGGAGGGATTCTAGGATGAGAGAGGGCAAAGTCAGTAGGCTAGTAGGGTGCTGGTCACACAACAGGTATCACCCACCACCAAACGAAATCAGTTCTGCCAGGAGGACATTACATACGAGGGCTTTATAGACATGAGTGAATCCTGATCCTCCTGACAGTGAATGGAGCCCTAGGCAGTTTGAGGAGCACCCAGGGCTAGAGGCAGGCAGCACAGTGTGCAAACCCCATCCTGCTGGTTCAAAGCCCTGTTTCACCACTTGCTGACTCAGAGACCTCTGGCAAACGACCTAACATCTCAGTCTGGGCTCCCTGACTGGTGGGTGGTCATGGTAACAGTGCCTGCCCTGTAAGACTGTTACAAAGATTAGATGAGTTAATGGATGCCAGGCCCTGAGAATGATGCTTGGCATTTAACAAGTGCCGCATGAATATTACATTAGGTCTTTTAAAAATTACAACGGAAAGCCTCTCTCTTGCTCTCCCAGAAAAAGGATCCATGGGAGCAGGGCTCCTTGGCTATGTGGGAAATGATTGGGCCTTCAGAAAATGTATGTAAGGAGCATTTGGCAGGGCAATATGTTGACCTCTCTAGAGTCAGTGGCTCCAAAGCCCATTTTAGTATACAAATTACTAATAAAGTGCCTTGGGAAAGTGGGGCGATAGGAAAGGGGACTTGTAAAGACCAGAGTCATAGGCCACTGTTGACCGCTGTGGTGCGAGGACAAACTGGCTTCCGAGTACAGACCACATGGAAAATCAGCTGCACTGGCTTCCCGGCTGTGGCTGGGAACAGGGGCCTCGGATAGGGGAGCCCTCTTCTTGGCCCTTCCTTGCGGATGTTCCTAGTCTTGTTTGTGCCCTCTTTCCCTCTTTCTCCCAAACGAGTCCCCATCACCTTGTCCAGCTTTTCAGGAGGGCCTGTGAGTGTGAGTTAGGCTCTGGGGACACATGAGGCGCGCACCCAGCTCAGCTCACCCCATCTGGCTCTTTCTCCCCTGTCAGCCCTGTTCCCAGGATCAAGTGGCGTAAAGTGGATGGTTCTTTGTCCCCGCAGTGGGCCACAGCAGAGCCCACCCTGCAGATCCCCAGCGTGAGCTTTGAAGATGAGGGCACCTATGAATGTGAGGCAGAGAATTCTAAGGGCCGTGACACCGTCCAGGGACGCATCATTGTGCAGGGTACAGAGCTGGAGACACCTCCCTTCTCTTTGAGGAAACAGCATGAAAATCAAGAGACTGGAAAGCCTCGCCCTCGCCAGGGCTGCTAAGCGTAGTGGAAGAGGCCATTGCAGAGCTCAGCAGGGGCATACAAAAAGCACACGTTTTTCAAGAGATTTAGTTGCTAAAGCAATCCCTGGCACAACCATAGAGTGCCAGCTTTCTTCTGCCCCCACGTCTTTGTCGCTCCACCCCAGAATATCAACAGCGCCCTCTGCTGTCACTTACAAATACTGCAACCTTCTAATTCCCTATTTAATGAGCCTAAGGCTCCTCCCAGCCAGTCCAGGTTTTTTTCTCTCTTACTTCCCCACAGCTCAGCCTGAGTGGCTCAAGGTGATCTCAGACACAGAAGCCGACATTGGTTCCAACCTGCGTTGGGCCTGTGCAGCAGCAGGCAAGCCTCGGCCCATGGTGCGCTGGCTGAGAAACGGGGAGCCTCTGGCCTCCCAGGTAGGAAACCGGGGCTCCCTCACACACCACCACCCTCTTAGGCTTGCCTGGCCCTCTTACCCTGCTGTGTCAACCAGGAGGTCTTGGAATGTTTTGTTGCTTCTTGCCATCTCAGAATCACGTGGCCACAGGTGGGTCACCTGTGCACAGAGATCTGGGATCCCACCAAATGGGGATGTGATCCTAAGTCTGGCCCCCAGGAGGCCTAATAGGGAGCCCTGAAGTAGGCCTGCGCTCATGAACCCCCAACCTGATACTGGCCTACAGCCTCTGCACCACCCCTCCTGCCCCTTCTGTCCCCCAACAGTCCTGATCTCCCTGCTCTGCCTTGGTTCTTCTGCACAGAACCGAGTGGAGGTCTTGGCTGGGGACCTGCGATTCTCTAAGTTGAGCCTGGAGGACTCTGGCATGTACCAGTGTGTGGCAGAAAATAAGCATGGCACTATCTATGCCAGTGCTGAGCTGGCTGTGCAAGGTAAAGGAATAATCCTGGAATGTGCAGGTTATGGCTAGGTGGGTCTGAGCTTTTGCTTCTCCAAACACATGCTTGCATGCATACATCTGAGCACACACACACACACACACACACACACACACACATACACACGAGTTTTCTTTGTTTTTTCAGTAGCCCCTGAGTAGCACCAGTTTTAAGACACTAGACGAGAGTTATCCAAGGGTATGGCTAGACAAAGCGTCCTTGCTGTAGTGAGTGGTGATTTAACCTAGCTCTTTCAGCTCTGTGGCCTGTGGCAAGTCACCTGATTCTCTGCCTCAGTTTCCAGATTTCAGAAATGCTCCTTATGGGTGGTGGTGGGGCACACCTTTAATCCGGCATTTAGGAGGCAGAGGCTACTGGATCTTTGTGAGTTCAAGGTCAGCCTGGTCTACAGAGTGAGGTCCTGGCCAGGGCTGTTACACAGAGAAATGCTGTCTCGCAAAGCAAAACAAAGAAATGCTTCATACCACCAAATGCTTGACCACTGTTCTGAGGGGAACTGAGATGCAAAGGGTGAACTGTGAAAGGCCTGACCTTCGTTTGACAGGGACCGAGGAACGTGAGTCCCTTGAGCTTGCTACGCAGGCTTTTTCTGCTGTAAGATGGACATGAGGATCCTTTATTAAGTTTTTAATAAGCTCAACAAAGACCTTTTTAAAATTTTATTTTTATGTGTATCACATGCGCATAGAAGTCAGAAGAAAGTGTTGGTTCTCCTGGAACGGGAATTACACATGGTTGTGAGCCACCATATGGGCACTGGTTCACTGAACTCAGGTCCTCTGTGAGAGCAACCATGCTCTTAACCACTGAGGCATCTCTTCAGTCCCAAGACTCATTCTTTCTTTCATTCATCTATTCAACACCTCCTGAGAAATGAACAAAAAATATCACTCTCTGCCATCAAGTACTGTCCTATCCAATTATAATTATAAGTAAACGTGAGATTCATCCAGATAGCTAAGAATGTGGTATAAGGAGATCCAGCAGAGCAGTGGTCCTGAGGTGAGCCAGTGAGATGGGTGGTCAGGGAAGACTCTCTGAGGAAGTCACATTTGGACATGACCTGAAGGAGCCAGCCTTGGAAAGATCTGGGGAAGCATAAAGATCCTGAATCAAGAAAGGCTTGGCAACTTCAGAGGATTAGAAAGGAAAACTGAGGGTCCGGGTGGGAGTGTGGAGGGGGCTGAGACACGGCTCGACAGGACGCTGGCTGCTCTTACAAGTTCCATTACAAGTACCCACATGGTGGCTCATAACTATCTGTAATTCAAGTTCCAGAGAGTCTGATACCCTCTTCAGGCCTCCTCAGGTACTGCATGAAGGTGTTGCATAGACATGCATGCAGGCAAAACACCTATACACATGAAAGAAAGATAAATAGATCTTTCAAAGGAAAAGGAAAAGATTGAAAGCAAGACAAATGGTTGGAGCGTGTGGAGGGAGATAGTGGAGCTAGATGTGATGGCGCAGGGGTGGACTCGCATTCTAGAGACACTGCTGCCACTTGAGAGGCTGGTCTCCAGTGGCACTTAATGGTCCTTAGCACAAGGCCAGGTGACATCTTAGTGGGGGGGGCTGTGGATATCACAGGGTGAGTGTGTAAGTAGCCCCTCTCCTACAGCCCTGGCCCCTGACTTCAGGCAGAACCCTGTGAGACGGCTGATCCCCGCAGCTCGTGGGGGAGAAGTCAGCATCCCCTGCCAGCCGCGAGCAGCCCCAAAGGCTACCGTGCTTTGGAGCAAAGGCACTGAGATTTTGGGGAACAGTACCAGGTAGGTTCTGTGTGCCACAGCTGAGACGGTTTCTTGTTGGTCAGTCCCCTTCCCATGTCCATGGTGTACCTATCCCTGGGGTGACTAGATCTTTTGTGTCCTTGCTGCAGAGTGACTGTAACCTCAGATGGCACCTTGATTATCAGAAACATCAGTCGATCGGATGAAGGCAAATATACCTGCTTCGCTGAGAATTTCATGGGCAAAGCTAACAGTACTGGGATCCTGTCTGTGCGCGGTAAGGACCGTGGTCTGTTCAGACCCTTGGTCAGTTGGCAGGGTGCTGTTCTGGCAGCCATCTGCTCCTGTGCCCATATACTTCTGCTTCCAAGGCTACCTCAGAACTCAGTTTCTTTTGGGACCACCCTTGGCCAGTCTCCAGAAACTGGTTGCTTATGAATTTTCTTCTTGGGGTACAGGACAGAGCCTCTCCCCTGCCTGGGGCTTTTCCATCCTTTTACACCAAAGAGCCTTATTTTGTTGTTGCTATTTTGCTTTGTAGATGCAACCAAGATCACTCTAGCGCCTTCGAGTGCTGACATCAACGTGGGTGATAACCTGACCCTCCAGTGCCATGCCTCCCATGACCCCACCATGGACCTCACCTTCACCTGGACCCTGGATGACTTTCCCATTGACTTTGATAAGCCTGGAAGTCACTACCGGAGGGCAAGTGTGGTAAGGCCAGAGGTCTCATAATTCTCCCTTCTTCCACATAAGACAGGGGACCTGAAATATCCTCAGTTGCCACCTTTAAGTCCTCCAAAATTCTCCCTAACACCTGAGGCAGTGCCCAGCAAGCCCATCCTGGGACTGACAGCCACCATTCCTAAATCCCCCCCCATGCCCATTCTTCTGACTTAGAATCAGCTTTAGCATTCTGAGTGACCCAGGAGAAGCTCTCTGCAACTGTCCCCCTTCCCAGTACAAATGCCATCACTAACTTGGCCCATGCAGGCTGTCTTAGGTGCCACAGTTTGTTCAGTGGTACCAAGTAGCTGATTCTTTCCATTGAACTGAGGCACAGCGGGCATACAAGAATCCGGGTTCTGTTGATACTAGTCAGGGCTTCCTTCTGATTCATCATTCCTTGCTGTTCCCTGTGCACAGAAGGAAACTGTTGGGGACCTGACTATCCTGAATGCCCAGCTACGACACGGAGGGAAGTACATGTGCATGGCCCAGACAGTGGTGGATGGTGCATCCAAGGAGGCCACAGTCCTGGTCAGAGGTGATGGGAGTCAGCTACCCCAGTTCCCCGAGAGGTTCTAGGCCACTTCACTCTCCCCACCTCCTGACTGTCCCTGAAAGCTGACAGAAGCCACAGAGATGGACACATCTGTTTAGTTCTTCTATGGTTCTTTGTGGATCCTAAATAAACAGAATGTTTCTTCTGAAGCCATACTCAAGAAATAAAATGTCCCCCAAATGCCCCAAGACTCTGCCGAGTCCAGGAATTCCAGATTTGGTGCTGGGAAATCTAAACATCCCCTTATGGACAGTCTGTGACCCTCCAAGTCTGAGACATATCCCTACCCACCATTCTCCTCTGTCCCTAACCTCTGGCTTCCCACCCAATCTTTCCTGCCCTCTGGTGCTTCATCTAGATATTGAGCCAGGCTGAGCTGGGTCTGGAGAAAACCGACTCACATTGGGAGCTGTCTACTTCTGACCCAGTGTACTCTGCTTCTTGGTTACAGGTCCCCCAGGCCCCCCAGGAGGTGTGGTAGTGAGAGACATCGGAGACACCACTGTCCAGGTTAGCTGGAGTCGTGGCTTTGACAATCACAGCCCCATTGCCAAGTACACGCTGCAAGCTCGCACTCCTGCTGGGAAGTGGAAGCAGGTTCGGACCAGTAAGTGTGAGGCCCCACCTGGATCAGTATTAATAAATCCCCCACTGTGTGCACAGCAGGAGACAGGATAGAGGGTTAAGAGCTGAGCCCAAGGCTTCAAAGAGAATTAAGTTTTGTTCTCTATTTCCAGGGAGCACCTAGGCAGGCAGGGAAGCCGTCAGAGCCAGTAGGAAGGTGAGGAGAGGACTGGAGGAGGCACTTGGTCTGTGCCTTTGATGCCTTCAAAGGATCATTGCTGGAGATGGCAGCATGCTCAACATTTGTGGAATGAGGGGCACACAGCATTAGCAAAGGCCCTGAAGCATCTGAGCTCAGCAGCTTTTCAGTCAGAGTGATTGAAAGTTTAGCATGTAGTAGCACATGATGAGGACAGAATATGAAGGTCACACAGGCCCAGAACCTGCCCTCATCCCGGCAACAAATGGGTGTTAGCCACTGACCCCTGGGGCCTTGTAGATCCTGTGAACATCGAGGGCAATGCCGAGACTGCCCAGGTATTGGGTCTCATGCCTTGGATGGACTACGAGTTTCGGGTTTCAGCTAGCAACATCTTGGGCACCGGGGAGCCCAGCGGGCCATCCAGCCGAATCCGGACCAAGGAAGCAGGTGAGTGTTTAGAGTTCTAGAGGAAGCGCTCAGCAGAGGGTGCCCTAGCAGGAGCTGGAACAAAGTTCCAATCTACGCACCAGTCCTGGGCTCTGATGTGAAGTTAGAGGCTGCTGCGTGGACAAATGGCCTGATCCAAAGTCCTTGCTGGAAAATACACCTGCCGGCAGCAGATCAGTAATCGTTGTTTTAGCTGAGTATTTAAAGACAGGAAAACTGATTTGAGCAAGGGAAGAAAGGTCACACTGGGAGAGCCTAATCTTGGACCTAGGACATGAACCTTAAGCCATTTTTAAACATTACACAAACTGCAGAAATCAGCTAATGAGGAAGATGTCTGTGAGCACGTGTACACTTATGTGGGCATGTACACACGTGCTGTGGGGGGACTAGGGGAGCCATCAGATTCCAGGCCCTTTTAGCTGGTATGTGTGGAGCGGAGGGGATAAATTGTGATGTCCCATTTAGATGCTCTCTAGGCACGTGCTAGGAGATTTCCTCACTAACTGCCCGCTAACATAACACATCTGTGTTCCTTGGCCCTAACAGTTCCCTCAGTGGCACCATCAGGACTCAGCGGAGGGGGCGGTGCCCCTGGAGAGCTCATTATCAACTGGACTGTAAGTGGGCAGGGACAGAGAAGCAGGCAGGTGTCTTGCCTCTCAGGGGTCACGCTCCCTTGGCTCCCTTCCTAGTTTGTCTCCAGACACAGTGGCAGCAAGCAGAAAGGACCACTGAGTCTCACTTGGAGGCTGGCAGCTTTTCTCCCTCCCTTCCCTTGCACCCGTAGCCTCTCACTAAACTCTTGAGAAGGCACAGGCATCCCAGAGCCACTCCTCTGGATGAAGACTGGGTGGAGCCAGATGAATGGGCAGGGACACATACCCATGACCCCTGGCCCATACCATGCTCTTGCCCCCAGCCCATGTCACGGGAGTACCAGAATGGAGATGGCTTCGGCTACCTGCTGTCCTTCCGCAGGCAAGGCAGCTCCAGCTGGCAGACTGCCCGGGTGCCCGGTGCTGATGCCCAATACTTCGTCTACAGCAATGACAGCATCCATCCCTACACACCCTTTGAGGTCAAGATCCGAAGCTACAATCGCCAGGGGGATGGGCCTGAGAGCCTCACTGCACTCGTGTACTCAGCAGAGGAAGGTGGGCTGGTGGACCTGGTGCCTGGCCCAGGGAAGGAGAAGGGATGCCCTATGGGAGGAGAAGCAAGCCTGGGATATGCCTGGAGTCCCTGGGATCCCCCAAATCCTAAGCAGGTGTAGTCCTAGTCAGGGCAACTCTGTGGGACACTGGGTTGTCTCGGGAATGTATGCTCATTTTTTTATTGGTTCCCAGAGCCCAGGGTGGCCCCTGCCAAGGTCTGGGCCAAGGGGTCCTCATCCTCAGAGATGAACGTGAGCTGGGAGCCTGTGCAGCAGGACATGAATGGCATTCTCCTGGGGTACGAGGTGAGCACCAACTGGGGCTGCTAGAGGTAAGGCTGGGCTCTCCAGAGTGGACGGGAACATCTGCCAGCTTGCTAGTCATTCCTCCTGGGATCACTAATTCAGCAGCAAGAGGATCATTTCCCCACCAGCCACCCACTTCCTCTTTCACCCCATACAATGGACACCTCTCTTGGACTGGACACTCAGTTGAGTACCCACAGATGCAGCGACTCATAGCCACGTGACCCTGCTTTCTGGGTCTGCTGACCTAGAGTGCCAGTTATCAAGCTAGAATCTACCACAGGACCAGCCTGGGTGGGGGAGAAGCCTGAGGACTGGGTAGCCAAAAGCTTCGCCATACACGTTAGCATACATTGCCCGTTTTAGATCCGCTACTGGAAAGCTGGAGACAAAGAAGCAGCCGCTGATCGCGTGAGGACTGCGGGGCTAGACACTAGTGCCCGAGTCACTGGCTTGTACCCCAACACCAAGTACCACGTAACTGTGAGGGCCTACAACCGCGCTGGCACTGGACCAGCCAGCCCTTCAGCCGATGCCATGACCATGAAGCCCCGTGAGTGTCTGCCAGGGTTAAGGAAAGTCATGTGCCATGGGGTAGGGACTTGTAGGGACTTTGTTTATCTAGTAAACCACTCACTATTCCTGCCACGTGGTCTGCACCAGGCAGAAGCAGGTCAGGGGACCTACTAAACATGGAAGTAAAGTCACAGCTTCTGAGGCCTCTTTCCCTTCTTCAACCTCTGGATTTTCATGGTGACGGATTGTTCTAAGAATTCCTGCGTTATGGGCAGGCATCAGAAAGGGGCTGGCTAGTGGGAAGGGGTGGCCATGGAAGCATATGGCAGTGTCTCCCATCTCCCCTCCCCTGGCAGCACCACGACGACCGCCTGGCAACATCTCCTGGACTTTCTCAAGCTCCAGTCTCAGCCTTAAGTGGGACCCTGTGGTACCACTCCGAAATGAATCCACGGTCACTGGCTACAAGGTGAGCTGCTGTCAGGAAGTAGTCATAGAGAGCTGCAGTCCCTAGCAAGAGGGTCTGAGAAACAGGAGTGTGGCATTTGGGGTTAGGAAGTCATGAAACACAGGCGCTCTGGGTGGAGGCATGGTACAGCTGCAGAAGGGGCAGGGCAGCAATGGGCCGGGAATCTGAGAGTTTAGCTGCTTGCACGTTTGCCTTCCACCAATGAGAAGCCTGGTTAGTGGGAAATTGAAGGGGTCAAAAAGGCAAAACCTCGAGGGTCCAGGAAGCCGTACCTGGAAACGTCTATCCTACAGATGCTGTATCAGAATGACTTCCACCCAACTCCTACACTCCACCTCACCAGCAAGAACTGGATAGAAATCCCAGTGCCTGAAGACATTGGGCACGCCCTGGTACAGATTCGAACCACAGGGCCGGGAGGGGATGGGATCCCAGCAGAAGTCCACATCGTGAGAAATGGAGGTACTGCCCCTCCCCTCCCCCTTCTACCCCTCAGCAGTCATAGTCCCCCAGATAATGGTGAAGCGATTGTCTCCAGGAGCCAATTCTAATATAGACTCCCAAAGAGAAAGGAAAAGGCAGGCAAGAATGAGTAGTGCCCATGCCATTGTCCAGTCCCCACCTCGGAACCACCCCAAGGCACAGGAGGGAGTGTACCTCTTCTATGGAATGCAAGGGGGCTGGGGACCAAGAGCAAAGGCCCCAGCCAGTGCTGTATGGGTAAAGCCAAGAACACCGCTGGTGTTCAGCTCAGCTCTCGGTCCTACTGCGAGGGTAGGGCTGGGGGCAGGGGCTCCACCCCACAGTTTTCACTGCTGGTTTCAGGCACAAGCATGATGGTGGAGAACTCTGCAGTCCGCCCCGCCCATCCTGGCCCCTTGCTCTCCTGTGTGGTGATACTGATGCTCACTGGCTGCCAGAAGCTCTGATCTTATCATTGCCTGCCGCACCCAAGCTGGACACCCGCCCTAACGGACACAGCCACCCCCCTCCAACGCCAAGGTGGTCCAACACTGTGCCTGAGAGTGGTTGGCTTAGACCCAACAGTACCCTTTATGTAGGAGGTAGGGTATTTCTATTCTGCCACGGGATAGAAACCATGCAAGGAATTTTTCTTTGAATCAGGAGGCATTGGGCAGTGACTTCCGTGGTAACGCTGGGCCCACTGCCTGGACCCCTTGGGGTCCTGGACAGAATGAACAGGCCTTTGGACAGAAGGCATTTAACATACATCTTCAGATCAAGCAGATGGCCTTCTGGGGTCACATGTGGGCACTGCCATCTGAGACCAGAGTTCCAGGCCCAGCAGGAACATAGACAGCAGCGGGCTGAAAACATGGCCTATCAGTTTCCCTCTCTGAAGCAGAGGGACCTGTCTTCTAGTCCTCGCTGGAGAAGCAGCGCAGATGGTCCCGGCTTGGTCTTCCATGGCGCCCTGTCAGTCCTTCCTGTTTAGTAGTCAACAACCAGACCCCAGGTTACTGGGGAGAGCTCAAAAGGGTTGAGAGGCTACAGCACCTGATGGAAAGGGTACCAGCCTGGGGCCAAGGTCTATTCATCATGCAGGTGGCACTGCCCTCTCAGTCAGCACTGCCAACCCAACCCTGTCACCATCCAGACTGGATGACGGAGTGACAGAGCCACTCCAGGTGGCTAGGGGACTAAAGGGCTTGTCTTGTGGTGTTGCCTTGCCCCATCGAGATGCCTCCAGGGTATGGGCAGATGCCCAGCTGAATGTCACTCTTCCCTTCCACTCTGCCGCAGACCTATGCCTGCCTCCACCTCCCGTAATTGCAGGCCCTGGAAAACAACCCTCAACACAGCATCCATCCTCCGTCCTGGGATGGAAAGGCCTCTGAGACGGGCCAGCATTACTGTGGCCACGCCTGCTTCCAGGAGTACCCTCCACCACCCGGCCACAAATGCTCCCCAAGCTGCCTAGACTACTCTCTCAATTTCCCAGAAGAAAAGGGGGTTAATAAAGGGGGCAGCCTACCTTGAGTTCGGGGTACATTACCAGTGGCAGACCGGACTACCAGAACTGAGGAGGCCTTATAGCTTGGCTGGCCCATACCCCGTACTTAACAGATGAGGTAATGGAGGGCCAGAGGGGGTTAGGGACTTCCTAGGGTCCCATGGCCTGTAAGTGACAAGGCTTGGTCAAGCACCAGTCTCCTGCCTGCCTGTGGGAGGCGCTGTGGAGGAAGGAGGTGTGGGGCTGAGCAGCCACATCCTTGTCACTAAGGTGGCCAAGGCCTCCGGAGAACGAGTCCTCTGCTTCAAGAGGTTCCGGCTATGAGAAGATCAGTGTGGATGAGCCAGTCCGGACAGCTGAGGCAGGCTTCTGCTGGGAACTCAGGAAGTGGTGCTGGCCGGAAGCTTCTCAGGCCCTCCCAGAAGAGAGGCCAAACCAAGGACAGAGATCCCGAGACCAGGACCCTGTGGCAGCATGGCCAGGAAACCCCAGTGTCCACACCTAGGCCCACAGGAACTGCAGGGCAGGTGTCTCAAGAGGCATCTGCCCTGTTGCTCCATGGCCCATTTCTGTAGTTTACAGTTAGAGCTCTATTTTGTTATGGGTTTTTAAACGTTAAGCCTTGCTCTGTTTTCCTGGGCAGGTTTATGTTAGGATTTACCCACTACAATTTTTTAAAGATGTACACTCACACACCTTCTCCCTACTGCCCCCAAACCTACCTACCCCCAGCTAGGGACTGCTTTCCTGGAACTGATCAAATTCCCCTCTCCTGCTCCTGGAGACAAGGAGTGCTAGGGGCTCAGCCATGTGATCATTCTCCCTCACCAGGACCCCAAAGTTAGTCTAGCATCCTTCTCTATCCCATGATGGCTGAAAATTGGCTTGGGCCTAACCCTGGAAAGCCCAAGCTAACCCTAGAAACGGAAACGGAAAGAAACCTTCCAAGGTTTATCTATTTTTCACTGCCTTGGGCTGCAGATGGGGTGCTAGAGAAGATAGCCAGTGGCTGGGCACTTAGGATTTCTAGAGAAGTAGAGTGAGCTGGTTTGGCACTGGACCTAGCTAGGGAGGTGGGAGGCTGCCCCTTTTCTTCTAACAAGGTCCATGAAAAGCAGGTAAGCTGCTGGGAGACCCAAGAAGACTTAGCCCTGTGCAGGCAGAATTTGTTTTGGTGGGGGGGATGTGGAGCTGTGCCAACCGTCTGGGGCAGTCTAGGGCTTCAAGTGGAGTGTTAGCTACAGTGTCACAAGACCAGAGGTGACTCACCTACATGTGAGCTTGAAAATAGAAAAAGATTCTTTCTGAGGAAACTTGAACCCTAACTGGCTTAGAAAAGAGGGCTAGATTAAATGGCTTCTCAGAGACTTCCTGGCCAGGGTCCTCCTGACTTTTACAGGCTTGGGAAGCTGGTGGACTTGCTCCTGCTGTGGTCATGACTGTTCGGTTCCATCCATTCACATTAAACCACAAGAGGTAAAAGGGACAGCCACAAATGAGTACTCTGCCAGGGCTTAGTGGGCAAGAAATGCCCCAACGGCTAGGGACAGAACTGCCTGCAGATGTCTCTTGAGGGACAGGGAAGTGTTCTCTGTTCTGAGCTGTCTGCTCCTTGCCATCTGATGGTGTGGATGAAGAGAGTGGTTCTGCCATCCAGGGTGGCAGGTGACTCCAACAGCAGGGGAGCAGCGAGGCTATGGGGCTTGACAAAGGACAGGAGAGGACAAAGCCAAGAGTGGAAAAGCCTGAAGGAAGGAGGAAGGGGCTTCTGAGGAATTCTGAGTGCTCTTGCAGGATCTTGGATGGGTGAAGTCCTGACTTAAGGGGTGGGAGGTACTGAGTCCTTCTGGAGCTGAAATCTTAAGATTCAAAATGCCTAACACAGGAAAGCCTTAGAGGTGCCATCTGCTATGGTCCCCACAGCTTAACAAAGCCATCAAAGGGACTCATCCACCACAGAGCAGTCCTTACACACTAGTGCCTTCCCCCATGGGCATCGCCTCTCCGCAGTCCCCAAAGCCATCCTTGTGTGCTCTGGCCTAGAACTCAATGTGGCTAGTGAGGTTTTCCTCCCCCCATGCCTTTCCCAGAGGGCACTTTTCTTTTCCTAGTGTCAAATAACCAATAGGCCCCCTGCATGCCAAGGGACAGCAGTGTGCTCATGCCTGTTACTAGTTCAAGTGTGGTGTGTGTCTTGTTAGCTGAGACCAAGCCTGGCAAGGGGTCTCCCGGTGGGATTAAGAGGGATCCTAAAGGATGACAAGAAGCTCACCGGAAACATTGCTGGTGGCTGGGAATGGGGTTGCACCTCTTGAGCCTGTATATATGATCACAGGCTTTGGGAAAGCAGGGCACTAAAGAAAACATGTAGAGGAACAAAATAGACCAGCCAGCTTTGTGCAGAGTCCAGGAAGCCTCAGCGGCCTACGGCCTACAGTTTCTTTAGAGGAGACTCAACCTGCCTTGGCACCAGATGCCTCCAAGTCAGTCCCCATTTCAGAGCCTGGACAGCTCTGATCTCAGGGTTTCGCTGGCCCACAGATAACAGTTCCTGTTCAGATGCAACCCCTCCACCCCAGCCTACTGTTCACTCTTGTAATAGTTATTTATTGACTCTGGTAGCAAGCAGTTCTTAAATAAAGGTGTTTTCTCAACCTGCCCGGGCAGCTGGCAGTGGCTGCGGTCCTCATCACCTCACTAGAGCGTCCTGGGCCTGTTCTGCAACTCGTACATCCTCCTTTCATGTGGCCAACTCTGAGGACACTGTACACAGTACAGACTGTTTCCTCTAACCTGGAGGAAAAGACAGGTCAGGTGGCTTGCAGCTGGCGTTTGGCTAACCTGAGCAGGTCTTACCTACTGGGGGGACAGAGCCACTTTCGGGTCCCCTGATTTCAATACATTTGGCATGTTGACTCTCTTGTCCCAAAGGGAAGTCCCTCCATTAATGACCCCGACTGGTAAGGAGGTGACTGTTGCTTCTGTTCAATCAGGGTGGCTCCAAGAGGTGGAACTCCCAGTCAGTTTTCAGACTTGACACAGCAGATGGCATTACAGGCATTACCCGCAGGAATACACTCAGGCAGTCCTCGTTCAGACATCACTGGTGTCAAGTGAGTAGGACACCATGCTGGGTCCCAGTTGTGTTGAGGAAGGAAAGGAAGATGGATGAAGATCCCTCCACTGGATGCTTAGCTTTCTGAGCAGGGTCTTTCCGGCATGACAGATGCTCCACAGACTTCTTGTCTTTTGTCAGCCTCTCCTTCACCTTCCCAGGGCAGTGTGACACGTACAGCTTAGGGAACTGAATTGGCAGGGGGCTTGCTGCAGAAACCACAGCCGTGCAAATGCAAGTAGGCTCGCGCTAAGTTGCCCAGGCTGGCCTTGAACTTCCTGTGTAGCCTAGACTAGCCTTGAACTTGGAATTCTGCCCCAGTCTCCTGAATAGCTAGGACTGCAGGAATATGCCACCATGTCCGGTTAGAACTAAGTTACCATCTTTACAAAACCTATCTGTAAGTCTTGTTCTCTTCTCTGCTCAATTGCTTCAAATTCTGAGTCAAAATTCAAGAGCCCAAACCATGCAGAGAAGACTATCCTATCCACCTCATGCTTGACTACTGGCCTGCAAGAGAATGCTGGGAACGTGTTAATGTCTGCTCCTAAGGGGTTTCCATCTACACAGTGTGAAGCAGGACCCTTCAGCTGTGTGTTACCGAGTTTACTAGAACAGAATCCTTGAAGGTCCTCTTTAGAGTGAGCTATCCTTGAATGTTTCCGCAAACTGCCTAGGACTGAATGACATTCCCCAGACTCAGGACTTGACTTTACAAAACAGCTTCCCTCGGGGGGGATCTCCTTGGGCCCCCACAAACACCTGTGTCAAAGCTGAGACTGCTTTTGTCGTATGGCTGACAACAGAGCAGGGCCAGAACCAGGTCTTCTGAAACTCATCCTTCCTGGGGTGACAGGTGTAACATCTCAGCCTCCTGGTGTGACACAGCGTGTACCTGTGTAGGGCTCTTCTCAGAATGTTGGAGTCATTGCTCATGTAGCTAATCGCAAGAACATGGTAAGTCCAGGCTGTGGGAAAGCATGCAAGACTACTGGGCAAGCCTGGCTCTTCAATGCACCAATCATAAGGAATGATGGGAGGGACTCACTAGGAGACTGAAGAGACAAACTCCGAATGCAGCACATGCATCTCTGGTACTGGATTACAATTACACGAAAAAGCTTTAAGGTCCTGAAAATGAAAACTGGACAGGAGCCAGATGGAGGACCAGCAACTGCTGGTTCTCCTGGGTGTGATAAAGGCGTTTGGCTCTGTAGGAGAAAACTCAGTTGGCAAAGCGACTACTACACAAGCACAAGGCCCTGAGGACATGAAAAGCTGGGTATAGGGACGCACACTGGTAGTCCCGGCATTGGGGAGGTACGGGGACGCACACTGGTAATCCCAGCACTGGGGAAGTATGGGGACGCACACTTGGAATCCTGGCACTGGGGATGTACAGGGACACCCACTGGTAATCCCGGCATTGGGGAGGTATGGGGACGCACACTGGCAATCCTGGCACTGGGGATGTACAGGGACACCCACTGGTAATCCTAGCACTGGGGAGGCAAAGACAGGTGGATCCCTATGGCCCAGTGGCCGGCCAGCCTCACCTCATCTGTGAGCCCCGTGTCTCAGCAAAAGACCTTGTCTCAAAAACAAACAAACAAAAAGAAACAAAACCCACAGTGGATGCCATCTGAAGAACCACCAAGGTTGATCTCTGGCCTTTACACCACACACACACATACACACAGAGGCCAAGAAATAGTCATCTCTGTGTCTTGTTTTCAAATGATTCTACAATATCAATATACACTGATATGAGAAAAGGTTAAGAACCGATGAATCTGGGCAGTCTATGGGTGGTGTGTAGGTTTGAATGAGCCGTCCTCCTTAAGTCTCGAACATCTCAGTACTCAGTGGCTGTTTAGGAAGGGAGGAAGTGTGTCACTGGGAGTGGGCTTTGAGATTTCTTTCTCTCTGCATCCTGCTTGAGGCTTGAGACATGAGCTCTCAGATGCTGCTTTAGCCCCCTGCTGCAGTTACTTCTGCCATCAGGACTCTGTCCCCCTTGGACTGTAAACCCCAAATAAACTTTTTCTCTGAGTTGCCCTTTTCATGGTGTTTTAGCCCAGCAACAGAAATGTAACTAATGTAGGTGGTCACTAAACCCTGGAAAGTTAAAAGTAAACATTAGTCATCCTTTGCTCATAATTTGAACTGAATTAGTGTCCCAGGGTCGGGGCTGGGGAATGTTCAGTGTCCAGAGCCATCCAGGTGACTCTGGCACAGCTACCAAAGAGAGCAGGGCCTCAGGACTCTGCCACTCCTGCAGCTAGACAAAGGGGAGAAATGCTATCTTGCTCTCAGCTGGCCTCCAAGGGTTCCATAGGCCAATTACCACAGACTCTGTCTAAATGATCTCAAGGGCCTTAAGACTGGATTTCCTAAGGGGAAAAGAAGCAATAGTCCTCCCTTGGGGATCTTGGTGGCTGTAAGAAACCACACTTAGCCTTTCCAAGAACACAAACCCTGGGTCAGGTGCCACTGCTCACCTTTACAACATACAAGCAGACAATACAATCTGTCCAAAGCATGTTGTAGGAAACCCAAGGAAAATGAGAACCAGGCCAACTATGGGACAGTTTCTACATGTGAGAAACTTTAAATAAAATAACAAAGGGTTAGATTGCCATACAGTTACTGTGAATTGGTTTTATTGAACAAAAATAAAAAGTTTCCACCCAATCTGCTCATAGTACAGTCTGATCCATACACACTGATCAGAGGTGGAGTGGAGGTGACAGCACACACACTGTGAAGTGTGGAGAGAAAAGCAAGCTTGGAAGACACAACTCCCCTAGGAACAGAAACAAAACCTGCAGTGGGTCTCCTGAGTACCCAGTATGAGAAAACCTGAACACAATAACTGATAATGCTGCCCTCAACAGTGGTATGAGGATAAGGCTGCACCCTCCAAGCCTCCTAGCCAACCTTTGGCTCTGAGAGGCCTCTCTTGCCACATGCACATATAAGCTGGCTGAAAGGTTATAGGCTGCTAAGGCTGTCGTCATCAATTCTATTCAGCACGCTGTGGACAGCAATGCTCACTAGCACACCGCCAACCACTCCACAAGCAATCCCTATGCCCAAGGCTGAAGCCACCTTCTTTTGCCACTTTGGGAGCTGGGGCTTAGAATAGTTGTCCAGATTAACTTCCCAGCCCTCATCTACTAACTTCTGGTCCTCAGTAAGGGACTGATGGAAATTCAGGTTTACCAGCTTTGGAGGGAGGACCCTCAGCCCAAAGTAGAGCCTCTTGACAAATCTCAAGTTTCTGAGCAGCTGCACATCACATCGGTATGTCCCAGAGTCGTACTCATAGGCGGGTTGAAATCGCAGAAAGTGAGAGTTGGCTCGGAAGGGTTTAAAAACCTCATCATTAGTAGAGATGATGCCCCGAGCAAGCTTCCAGGTAAAGCGGAAAGCTTCCTGTCCCACCTCCAGGATGTCTGCGCTGAGACAGCTCAGCTCAAACTCCTCCCCATGGACAATGGTGAAATGAAGCATCCCACAGATCCAGTTGGTCAGACACTCCAAACGCTGGGACTGGCACTTCCTCCTCACTCCATCAGGACCCACCTCGCAGACAGTCTCCTCCTTGTAGCCAAGGCCACAGGTAACAGTGCAGGCCGTGGCATTGACAATGACTCTGCCCACAGCTTGCTGTAGCTTCTCAGGGATGGCCAGTGTTTTAGGTGATGTCAACATCCAAGGCAGGTGGATTATCAATACCAGACTCCCAAGGATAAGACGAGTGGCCCCAGTCTTCATGTCTCAGTAGGCAATTTATCAGCAGGCATTCCAGACAAACATTGTACTGTAACACAGATCCTCCAGCTTGTAATAACCCTTAGCGTTGAGAGATCATGATGCATTGCTGTCAGCAAAACAGACACATGCATGTGTATGCACAGAAGTGCAGCCCTTCTTCCCAGGTGAGGCACAGACGGAGGGAAAGACTTACACTAGTGATGTCTGACTACGCTTGCCAGGTCCATCCATCCTCGACACTTCCTCCTAATGAATTTACACCCACAGGCTTGAGAACAAAAGAGGGAAAAGACCTCAGAAGCTGAAGTCCACCTCCACAATACCCCAAATGCACAAGTTAACTCTTTCCCTTCCTCCCAAACTGTGGGAGAGTTTCAAAGTCCCATGTTAAATCTGACCAAACAGAAAAAGGGAAGGGTGAGGTGGGGCTGGGTTGCAATGTTCATCTGAATACCTTGAACGCTCTATAGTGAATGTCCCTAAACCACAGCTGTTCAAAAGATAGCTCTGGACTGGAGTCACTTGACTCCCCAAATTTCTATTTTTCTTTCTTTGTAAGCTAAGATCGCCCTGTCCAGTTTCAGGAAGGTCACTTTAAACAGTGCACGGTAAAAACAGTTTTTTTTTCCCCCAGTGTCAACTACCTTCATTTGTAAAAATTTTTAAAGGACTGGGAAGCAAGGTGTGGTGACAATACCTAGAGGCAGGGGCAGGATTGCTGGCAAATTCAAGGCCAGCCTGGGCTACAGGAGGAGACCTCTCTCAAAAGAAAAAGCTTAACAGAGTGCTGGCAGAGTGATTGCCTAGCGTGCAGGAAGCTCTAGGTTTGATTCCCAGCACCACACAAACTGGATGTGGCAACATATTCCTTATCCCAACACCCACCAAGATCGGAAGTTCCAGGTCATTTTCAGCTACAGAGGAGTTAGAGATACTAAAGGGTGCGTGTGTGAAAATTTAATCTAACACACCCTTCCAAAGGAGCAAGTGAGGCTGCGGCAGGTACTCTCTTTCCAAGGGAACCAGGATGTTGAAGCTGCTTGACTCTAGAATGCTCTATTTACCTTGCAGAACAGAGGAGCTCACTGTTTGTTTACATCAATGAAGGTTGCTATGAAACAACTATGATGAGTTCTTAGGCACAAGACAGGATGATTAGTAAGTAGACTGATTTGGTAGTCATTAAAACAGTACCACTAGAGCAGTGGTTCTCAACCTGTGGATCACAACTCCTTCGGGTACTGAATGACCCTTCCACTTACCACTTACTGAATATCAGCTATTTATATCACGATTCACAACAGTAGTAAAATTAGTTATAAAGTAGCAACAAAAACAATTTAAAGTTGGAGGCAGGTCACCACAACACGAAGAACCGTATTAAAGGGTTGCAACCTTAAGAAAGTTGAGACCCAGGGCACTAGAGTTCTGAGACATGTTATTCTTTATGAGACAGTGAATATTCAATATGAATGTTAAAGTTACTTAATCAGAGAAAATGACTATCAAGGAAGAGTGTAACTATATTTAAGCTAACAAAGACCTTGGAAGGCTAGACCCTCTAGGACATGTTACTGTAATCTCTCAGAATGCCTAGCACTGTGGCCTCGTCAAAGCCTGTACTGAGTTAAAGAATATGAAAAGAAATTCCTAGATGACCTTTTTTTATTAACACCAGCTTTTAGCTCAAATCATTTATTTCTAGCTTGTACAAAGGAAGAAATCCAAACTGCCTGACCTTTCCAGACCCAAATGACCACAGAGAAAGATCTCAAGTCCACACTTAAATTCTGTAAGCCACAAAACGAAGATCTATACTTGAGGTTTAATAAACATCCCATTTTATTTACAAAGCATTAAAGCTTTAGCAAGAAATATCCAAGGCTAAGTCTCATCTTGTACAAAACTACAGAATATTTTAAGAAACAAAATGGAGAGGCAGGGGAAACAACAAGAAGGAGAAGAGAATATACATATATTACACAAATCAAAAATCCTAGCTCGAAGCAGACGGAAGGTTTGTGAAATGACAAAAAAATTCCAAAAGCATAAATAATTAGAAGCTGCTGTCATGGACAATCTGCAGGGCCTGAGCTGATTTTCTCAGTAGCCAGGTAATGGAAACAGACACAGCATTAGTACAGATGGAGGAAATCAAGCCACGTCACACAGCGAAGGCAGAAATCCCTGTATTAGTTTGCACACTACTGTGGGGTGCTGTACAGAGACAGGACATGGAGATAATATCTACAAATAAAAACGTGTCCTGTGAGCCACTTACCAATCACAACCATTGGTCTCACTCACACTTGAGGAAGCAGCACCAGCAATGACTCTAGAGACTTCCTGCAGTGTCCACTGTCACTTCTACCCCACAATATAAAGGAATCAACGGGTTTGGCTATCTGAAGGAGCCTTCACCAACTGATAGATTTCACAATTAGCATAGTATTTAAACTCCCTTTCAATGCTGAGAAAGTATGACCCACAGCAAGCCAAAAGCTTACTAACTAATCCTTTCCACACTTGGCTTCCCGACTTTGGATTTTCAGAAAATTTCAAACACTTATTGTACACATCCATCCAATTTGCTATTTTTATTAAAAGAACAGCAAATGCAGAGAGAGCCAGGGTGAGAAAGAGAAGGGTAAAAAAAGCTAAGCAACCTTTCACAGAAAGGAAGTGAGTGAAAACACAGGGGGCCTGGCTGCAGGAAGAGACACACAATGGCTGGTGGGGACAGGTTCTCCACAGGCAATGATTTAACGAAATGAACCTCATCTTTGATTTGAAACGAGCTGCTGCTGCTTTGATTTTGGGGGTTCCACGTCAGTCCTTGCACAGGTGCCCCACCCCCATGATACAGAAGCTTGTGGAGAAAAATACCTTGCTTTGTTTCTAACTCTGGAAGTCAACACAGGTAAAGTAATACACAAACCACTGTTGATTCTTAGCTGGAGATGGATAAAACTAATCCTATCCAAAAGCCATGATTATTCAAACAGATCTGATACTGGAAAACATGCAATGCAAGGGAAGCCCCAGATTCTCTAGAGCCCAGCCCCCTGAGCAAAAGGTGGTAAGACAGAACGACAGGGCCTTCTATCTTCCTTCCTTTTCTGCCAATTTAAAATCTTTCAAGCACTCGCTTCTCTGTACAACCTTTATACAGAATACAGAAATACAGGAAGCATCTGGGAGGTGAAGTTATAAAAGCAAAAGAAAAACGCATCAGTTTTCCTAGGATACTGGCAGCAAATTTTCAGAAGAGAAGTCACTCAAGGACATGCACTTAGGATGGAAGGCAACAGGAGATGGGAAATGACATGTCCAAAGGATGTGACTTCAATAGTTAGGTGAACAAAACATGGGCACTTTCATCAGCAACACAACCAAGTGTGAAGTTGAAGTGAGTCAGATCTGACGTCTTCACGCATCCTCATTCCTGAGAGCCTATTTGGACTTATGCTTGAAAGGGAAGGCAGGGACCTGTGCTCTTCTTCCATAATTCACTTCTTCATTCAAACATAAAATCCACTCCTCCCACCTCCTGGGCGGAAGGAGAGGCCTTTGTTTTCAATTCAAGCCAATCTCAAACGATTGGCCACACTGTCCAAAGGCTACCTGACGACAAAGTGAGGAGAACGCAGTTTCACCGTCTTCATAGCAGTTCTGAGATTGCTCCTCCTGCTAAAGAGATGAGACAGGAGAGATTTCCTTTAGTGTCACAGGCATACATGGGCCAAGAATGTTCCATCTGAAGAAAAGTGCATAACCCAGTTCCCAGTCACTCTTCATAGAAGCAACTGTCACTGTAAACCCAAATCCCCACCCAATACTGTTTCAGTATTGTCCCGACGTGTGTGCAGAGAGTGTGAATGCATGAGTCTCTACGTAACTGCTGATAACCGGGCTCTCGGGCGATCACAACAGACAAACCCCAGGGTACCGACCCTTTCAATCTTTCATATATTAGACTAATTAACCAGTCACTAAAGATTAACAGTGAACAAGACATTCCTGTCCCAGCTCCACTGTTCCTTAAGTGACATTTGTATCAGTTTGGAACCCCAGATAACGTGCAGCATTGGTGAAAGCTACTCTCTGTGTTTCCATGCATCAAGAACTGGTAAGTGAATAAAATCCTAAATAGTAAGATCAAATCAGCACTTCCCTGATGACTCCATAGAAGCTGCTCAACTTCTGAGGGACATCTTTAAATGGGCTGCTGTGAAATGTTAACTAGGAAGTATAAAAAGAAAACAAGATGAAGAAAAGCCTCCTGGATGTAATGTGAGGGATTACATGATGTTTGGAGTTGTAAAATGGCGAAAATTAACTGCGTAAGTAATGAAAGAAAAGTACTCATTCACAAAGTTGCTTTGAATGTTATTTTTAAAATGAAGTTCTAATAAAAATGAAAATTGGCAATAAAAACATACATTTCCTGAGAACAGACTGAAATGCGCACAAGATACAAGCTTCTCTACCGAATGCTACACTGTTAAAAGTAAAACTGTAATTTCCAAAGATGTTTGTATTTGACAAACATACTTTTCAAATCTCCTTCAATACAAAATATAAAAAATTTCCTGAGCTGATTTAAAACTACAGATAACAGAACACAGTCTACTAGACTCAGTTCATTTAATTCTTTCACGTTGGTCTCACTGACTGTTCCCAGAGGTATGCTGACTGAGTTTTCAGGGTTTTTTTGTTTTTGTTTTTTTGAGACAGGGTTTCTCTGTAGCTTTGGAGCCTGTCCTGGAAGTAATTCTTGTAGACCAGACTGGTCTCGAACTCACAAAGATCCGCTTGCCTCTGCCTCCCGAATGCTGGGATTAAAGGCATGCGCCACCACCGCCCGGTGAGTTTTCAGTTTACAAATTAACACAGCACCACCATTTTAACTTGAATTTCTGATGGAGAAAAGTGGTTTGATCACAAATAGACACCTTTAATAGACAACAAATGAGCTCCTTCTACTGTACAAAACAGTTTCTACACTACCCCCATTCTTATGAAAGACGGGGCATGCATATTTACATATACAGGCTTACTCAGGCATTAGGCAACAAACTAAAATCAAAGCAAGCAATACTATTAGCAAGGTAATGTAGGAGAACACAGCTTGACAAAGGCCTGCAGCATCTGCCCATGAAAACAATATTTAGTTGCATCATACAGGAAATCTCCAGCAGTATAATATTAAGAAAAATTCAGCTTAAGATGAACAGCTATTTTTGGTCTCTCCTAGTAGGAGCCTAATTCAGGATGGCCAAAGAGAACATTCTACAGGGTTTCCAACCCTTCACTGTCAGCTAGGAGGGTCCCACAGAATGAGACAGAATATCCAGCTAGGCATCAAGTCAGCAGGATCCTTAAATTAGCCTCTGCGTGACCATTTCTAAGAGAGAAGGAGGAGGAGAACAAATGCACAGTTCACTCACTATTGGGCATCTAAGACCAAGGTTGTTCTAAGGGATTAGAGCCAGAGCTCCACAAGGCAAGCGCTGTTGCAGAGTGGTCCAAGGTAGGGAAATCTGCATAGTGCCCAATTCTGTAAGAGCAGCTCTTCTGCCCACTTTGGCCTTGTCACCTCCCACAGATCCAGGTATACATCAAGGCACTGGTGTCTACCATAGGGGCAAGGGGATATTGTATTATGTGATAAACCAGTCCTTTGTGGCATTTTGCTGATGAGGTTTACTGCTGAGGAACCTTAGGTCTTAGGTAACAAGGAAATCAGAGCTTGTGTTGTCACCTCAAGCACAGAAAGAGTTAAGGGTAACAGAAACAGAGATATTAGATGATGGTACCAGCAGGCCTGTCCCTAGAGTCCCCAACTCAGGGTTACCCTTACCAGGCTTCCCTCCACACACACACTCCTCATGAGCCAGCCCTCCTATGCTAGTCAACACTAATGAGCTGTGTGAAATCAAAGAATTTTCACTAGCCCCAGATTCCAGATTAAGAGTGGTTCTATTTGCCTTTCCATGTCCTTGAAATCTGTAATCTCCTGTTCTAACATACAACAGATAATGGCAGTTTCTTCTTAGAACAGTAATTGGTCAGTTGCACATATTAATAAACAGCTGTCATTTATCCAGCTTGAGCAAAACAGAACTTAACCCTACAATCCTGCCTTCAAAATTTGACTCTAATGCAAAAGCTGTCCAGTTAAAGGGAGTCCACAGAAATGAACCTTGCACACAATCCCCAGTGTAGACTGGTTTGTTTCTACAGTGTTGAGAACAGAACCCAGGGCCTTGAACATACTAGACAAATCCTAGCACTGACCTAGATCCCTAAACCATGGGCTAATTTTCAGAGATCTCTGCTATAAGCATTCTAAATGAGTTTTATTTCTTAATATCTGGTAGAAAACAATGGCTACCCACTATCTTTTACTGAAAATCTCTGGCGCATCAAATAAATGAGTTATTTGTGAAAATTCCAGTTTTCCTTAGAAGTCCCTGGAGGGCCACAAGCAAATCAACAGCAGGTCCAGGTTTTACTTGCTCAGGACCCTCCGAAAACAACCGTGTTACTGAATGAAGCCCTTACCTCAACCTCAGGACCCTCCGAAAACAACCATGTTACTGAATGACGTTCTTACCTCAACCAAAGAATCTCACACAGAAAACATGATAGTTTATCCTGAGAGTGACATTTCTAGAATTACCTGGGACATACAGTGTCACCATTCACAAATTGCAGCCCCAGAAAGTTCCAAACTGTATTGAACTGTCAGTAAAGCCATAGGCAACCCTCTGAAAGTCTTGGAACCATGCCTCAAGATCCCTGCTGAGGATTTGCTAACAATGCTGATCCTTAGCACTGTGGTATTTAATCTGCTCTGGAGATTTCCATTCAAGAAAAGATCAATGAACCAAGGCCAGAGAAGAAAGGAGAACGGGAAGAAGGACACATAGTTGCATGGAGAAGCACACGCTGCATGCAATCCTGAGGAGCTGCAGGACTGGAGGGGACTGGAGCTGCTCTGTCCTTTATGTATCCTTCCCCTCACCCCACCAGGGACAAGTTCTCTAGTCCTCCTTTAAGGAGAAAGCTGTTAAAACAGTTGCCTCCCCTTAAGGCTGACCCATTTCAGTGCTCCACAAAAGTAATTAGAAAACAAAAGTACTCAGTACTTCCTTCAACTTGAGGCTAAACAAAGTGACAATGGGTCATCTCCAAAATCACCACAGACAGAAGTACCTACTCTTAATAGAACAGGCTGTAACCTACTCTTAATAGAACAGGCTGTAACCTACTCTTAACAGAATAGGCTGTAATGCTAGCCAGCATACATAACCAGTATGCATTTCACACACAGTTCAAAGTTTTACTACAAATCCTTTTCTGCTACTAAATTACTAACACTAATGAATTTGAGGAATTAAAACAGCATTCTCCAGGACTGAGTAAACTTCCCAACATTTTGATCTTGGGTCTTATTTAGATATTTAGTTACTTTGGCTACTAGTGAACATATTGATTAAAATGGAATTTTTTTTTAAAGATTTATTTATTTATTTTGTTTACAGTGTTCTGTCTGCATGTATGCCTGCAGACCAGAAGAGGGCACCAGATTTCATTACAGATGGTTGTGAGCCACCATGTGGGTGCTGGGAAGCGAACTCAGGACCTCTGGAAGAACAACCAGTGCTCTTAACCTCTGAGCCATCTCTCCAGCCCTTAAAGTTAATTTTTTTTAAATTGAAATTTTAAGTCTATTATTGAGAAACATAATTTTAAAATTCTGTAGTGGTTTATTTACCATTTACTATATATACTTCCTACTGAAAAACACAAGATTAATTTTAACTAATAGTGTTTTATTTTTCTGGTGATGCAACTCAAACATAGGCCCTTGCATAAGCTATGCAAATGCTGCTCTACTGAGCCATACCACAGAGCTCCCAAGTCCTTATAGGATGGTTCTGAAGAATGGGGGGCGGGCGTGGGGGGAGAGTCAGGTGTGCTTGCACACACCTTTAATCCCAGCACTCTGGAAACAGACAGGAGAATCTCTATGAGTTTGAGGCCAGCCTGCTCTATGCAGAAGCATGGAAACTATGTCTTAAAGTGTTTTTAATTAATTTTATGTATCTGGCCACATTTTAAATCACGCAACTGGACTTTTTGTGGCAGGAAAATCTACTCAAACTTCAGATTGGGTTTCTTCTGAGCTGAAACCAGCATGGGCTACAGAAAGACCATCAACAACTGCTGAGGTCAACAAACTGCTCATCTGTAGTCATTGCTGACCTGTGGTCCTTGTTCCTGAGTCCTTAATCCACACACAACTCAGGACTCAGTATGGAAGTGGGAACTGCATACCAGGTGCTACAGCCACTGCTGCAGGGGACTCCCCTAACCAGTGGTACGGTACTGCAGCAAGAAAAATGCAAGTCCTGATCCAGTGAACTTAGGGGACTAATGACTCAGTCTGTTTTTCAGTTTCTCTATAGAAAATAATTCTTATTTATAGGCAACAATTAACTAGCATAGGGTACAAACTAAACAAGGAATTCTGTCTTGCATTCTACTATTTATCATATGCAAATTAACACATTTAAATTACATCTTAAAGTAAAGGAGAAAAATCTAAATATAACCACTGACATTTTATCTATCCTACATCAATTAGCCACAAAAAAGAGAATATTCTATTAACAAAAGCACTTCTTCTTTTTTTTTTTTTTCCGAGACAGGGTTTCTCTGTGGCTTTTTTTGGAGCCTGCGCTGGAACTAGCTCTTATAGACCAGGCTGGTCTCGAACTCACAAAGATCCGCCTGCCTCTGCCTCCTGAGTGCTGGGATTAAAGGCGTGCACCACCACTGCCCAGCAAAAGCACTTCTTTTATGTGTGTCCATGTGTGTATGTATGTCTATCTAATGAATATATACAGACTTGTGTGTGCGTGTCTAATGGATACAGACAGACTTTCAAATCCCAAGGACATCTGAGTGGAGATGAGCTCTAACTTGATCATTATTTTTTGACAAACACCACTTAACTGGTTCCCAGGTATTTTCTAGGAATTTCCATTCCTTGATAAAACTCCCTCAATCATGTATCATGTGTTGGAGGCTGAAGTGGCTCAGATGTTATGGGCTAAGGCTCATGATCAAAAGGACACTTAGATGTTAGGAAGCTATACTGTATCTTTTTCTGCAATCTCCTCCTATTTTCAGATACTGGGGGAACCCTCAAAGCCTTTATGGTACTGTTACAAACTTCTCCTTTCTCTGGACTGTTGAGAAAGAACACCACACCTTACAGCATCTGAACAATATGAAGATGCTGAAGTTTAATAGTCAGGTGCTACATTAAACCAGCTTAGCTTTTATTTCTGGCTACTTGTCTGAGGCAAAAATAAAAGAAAACAAACTAAAGAACCATTCACAAATGAAAACTTAAAAAACAAACACTTAGGGCAGATACAGTCTAGGACATGTATTGGCTGGATGCTTGTATCTTTTTGGATCAGAGATTTTCCTCTAGGAATCTAATGGAAAGTAGGGGTTCCTCCCCAGAAATACTCACATAATACTTTGTATGTATCTGAAGGAAGTAGAACCCTTGTAGTCTATTTACAGACCTAAGGTTGACAGCCAGTGAATTAAGTCAATTTTGGTTTAGCTTGCCTTTAGCAGCTTAAAATCCAAAGACTAATTGATGCTGGGGAAAAGGAAGAAAGGGAGGGAAATCCCATTGCAGTTAAAGGAAGTCAGGAGCTGTACAAAGCAAGGCCACAAAGCAAGCCAGACAGTGCTCCCAATGTGTCCTTACCTGCCAAGGGCTGGCTGAGTTCCGCCTGCACTTTACCCTTCGTTGATCCTTCCAGAGGTAAACCTCTGTCCCCTTTGTAGAGTTTCGGTTTAAATGGAGAATCTTTCTCTTTACCTTTTGATCCTTTAGGCCGGCCTGCTTGCTTCTTCTTGGATTTGCCATCCCCCTTCACACCCAGTAGTGGATGGACTTCTGCAGGAGGACAGACACCTATGAGAAACAGTCCATACCACAATGGTCCCACACCCCAACCAGACCTTTGAGTGCAAAGAGCATTTCTTTTTATGGCCCACATCACTCATCGAAGGGAAAAAAAGCATTGTTTTAAAAACTACAAAAGAATGACTACTACACTGACAAATACTTTTTAGACAAAAAGGCGTACATAGTCTATATTATATGGTTTATACCAAACCAAAGCAGATCCAAACTGAAAAACAGTTAAAATACCCACTTGTTCTAAGTCAATCAAACCCAAACAGGAGTGTATGGACACAAGCACACAGCACGGGCATAAGCGATCAGAAAACAAATGGACAGACCAGGGCCAGAGTCCTGGCTCCATCATTTTCTGTGAGAACTTGGACAAGCTATGCAGCTTCAGCTCAATTTCTTTCTTTTATAAAGCAAGAATAATAAAATACATGCAGGGTTGACATAACTATGAGTGGTGTACAGAAACTAGACAGACACTGCTGCCTGGAATAAAGTATACAATCAGAGAGTATACCGTTGTATAATTAATTTGATCTATTGCTAGCTATAAGAGAAAAGAATGGAAGGTGATGATGCTAACACCACCCCATCCCTAGCAAATCACTGCAACACATGGTAATAAAAGCTCCTGATCTCACTGGAAAAGTGGAAAGGGAGAAATGACCTTGCAGGTCTGGCTGGCACTTTAGGAGGCAGTAAAACACCTCTATGGAAAACAAACAAACAAACAAAAGATGAGCAGTTCAAGGAAACAAATTCTAAGTCACATATCAGAAGACAAAGTATGTCATCCTAGGCAAGGCACTGGAGGGCAGAACATCCCCCATTTTAAATGTGAACACAAATGCGAACAGCACAGAACTGTGAAACAGTATAGAAAAGGACTCATCCCAGCACTCGGGAGGCAGAGGCAGGCGGATCTCTGTGAGTTCGAGGCCAGCCTGGTCTACAAGAGCTAGTTCCAGGACAGGCTCCAAAGCTACAGAGAAACCTTGTCTTGAAAGGACTCATGGGAAAACTCCTTTAAAGTAAAAATGGCTCAAATAAGAAATTATTCATTTGTGCCCAAGAATATAAATTAATGTATCTATAGGCACCGGAATAAAGAGGTGGCTCTTACCATCATTCGGCACTCCTTGGAGTTCTATATTGGTTGTTTTAGGTTTCTTCTTTGGTGGCTGGGACCCATCTGCTGAAGACTGCCTCTTCTTCTCCGAACTAGCCCCTTCGTCCATCAAGGAGGTTGGGACTGCATCCGGTGGGGGGCCATACGGATTTTCTTCAGGGTCTTCTACCTCAGGGGCAATGGGTAAATACAACAGAGCCTTTGAATCCTCCAGCTCTTCATCACTATTTGGAACAGGATCAGACAAGGGATTGGAAAAAAAGAGGAGATAGTTGCTTAAACCACAGCCCTTCAGCCTTTCCTCTAGTGCCTACATTTAATACACACAACAGTTACAGACCTAGACTTTAAGAAAGACAAGATGAAGGAAAGACACTGGGTAAGAGATCCATATCCATAAATCATAACAATAAATAGACTAAGCTCATTACTGCAGTTTCTTTTCTTTTTTTGTCCCCGAGACAGGGTTTCTCTATATAGACCTGGCTGTCATAGAACTCACGCTATAGACCAGGCTGGCCTCAAACTGAAGAGATTCTCTACCTCCAAGTGCTGGGATTAAAGGTGAGGGCCACCACGCCTGGTTTTATTTCAGTTTCTTAAAATCTACATCACATTTTGCTCAGCAAAGGATTATTTGCTAGTCACACTAAGCAGCTGAAAGTGAAGGGACAGCTGGGGGAACTGGGCAGTGCACAAGACACAGGAATGATACCCAGCCTTCCAAGGCCCTCACCTGCTACAGAAGGCAGCGATGGGATCCACGCTGGTGACATCTACTTCCTCGTCTTCAGCAGCATCAGCCCCTGTAGGACAGAAAATTGGAGAGGTTTGAAAAGAAATGGAAAACTGCTTTTTGCCTGAATAATCCAATTGCTCGTTTTACTTGATTACTTAACAATAGGGGCTGAATTCCTATTAAATATTAATACTGGAAATAGCTGACAACCAAGAAAGGTGGGAACAGCTCTTCAGAAAATGTCTCAGTCTACCCAGGAAATGGATCATTTCAGCGTAACACAATAAATGCTGCAGTAAAATAATACACGATGGGGAGACAGGAACAGGGACTGGTTAATGTGGATACCTAAAAAGGTTCACGAAACATAATTCAAGACTATCAGAACCATCTGCAATGCTCTGCATCCCTGGAGGTATTTCCAAAATCCAAAAGTGGAGCAGTTTTCAAGCTGGAGAGATCTAACTTCAACCTCTATTCTCTAATTCCTACACCATGAAGTGTTCCAGGTGTCAAAGATCTGGGGGCATAGTGATCGTGTGTACACACACACACACACACACACACACACACACACACACACACAATGTGTAAAGTTCTATGCTAGAAACCACAAATAAGTCAAATCTAAAGATAGTGGCAATGCACACACACATGTAATCTCAGCACTGGGAAGATTGGTAAGAAAGATTAGGAGTTTGTGCTATATAATGAGACTCTTGTCTTCAAACTTGCAACAACAACAAAAAAAGTCAGATCTTTATTTTCAAGAAGTTCCTATTCAGAAATTTGGAAGATGAAATTAAAAATGACAATGACTAAAGTCATAATAGTGAAAGACTTTGGGGTTCTTTTTACAGGCTGGGCATACACTAAGTGTTTTATATGATTTATTCCATTTATCCTCTACAGTGTGAAGACATGGGTGCTACCATTACTCCACTTTTGAGATGAAGGATTCAAGCTTAAGTATTTTTCCCAAAGCTGTCTAGTACCAGAGCCCATGCTCTTGACCTTTCTCCAACTGACAAAGATGTTACAGAAGACACGACACAAGCTGAGCCTGAGCACATCTCTGTGCTTTGCAGGGTGCTGTATGCAAATCCTGACTTAACCATCTGTGACTCACCAGGAAATACAGATAAAAAGTCTGTATGGTGATGCCCATGTGAACCCTTAACTAGAATCTAAATTAAGGCTCCTCAAGCACTGAGGAAACCACATATGCTTAATGAAAAAGGCGACAGATAAAACACTAATACAGTTACAGCAGCATTACCTGTTTGCTCAGGCTCACTCTTATCTTCATCTTCAATATCAAACTCTGATTCTCTTTCCTCATATTCTACATTTTCATCCAGCTCTTTGAAATCTGGGGCAAATGCACTCCAATTTTCCTAAGACAAAACAGATAAGTCACCACATGAAAAATCGGTAACAATATAAGTTCTAACAACTTATATTCAACATGAAACAGACTAAGCATTCTAAGATTAAACTTGGGATAAGAGAATAAAATCTTAGGTATCTAAGTGTTTGCCATCATGATATATTTTTTATATAAGCATTTCAAGTTATTAACTGCATTTTTTTCCTAAATAACTACATTTTTAATCTTTTTAAAGTATACTTCACAAAGGTAGTTTAAAAGTGTTCATCAATATAAAATAAAGTGAGCTGGAAATAAGAAAAGCAAAATGAATGTTAAAAGGTTGCAGAAAGTGTGTATACATGGAAACAAAGGTGGAAACCAGCTCAGGACTAAGACTGTCCCTCTGATGTGAAGTGAAACTAAATCAAGTCGTAGTTAGCTTACTCTGTATAAAGAATTTTTGATAAAAAAAAATATTTAGTTTCAAAGCAAATCAACCAGAAAAATACTTACTACTTGATTTTGGGCCCAAATGGACACTACTCCACTAGAAATAGAGGCTATGATGGGTCGAACTGGATGCCACTAAATTGCAATTTAAGAGAGAGAAGAATTGTCTATCAGCACAGATTTAAGTCATTCGAGAGTGTGCGCACAACTGAAGCAATACACTGCTCTCTCTACTCACAGCCACGTCCAGCAGGAGTTCCCCTCTGGTTCCGTGCAAGATCTTCACTAGGTTGCCAATGCTCTTCTCCCAGATATACAGGGCATGCTGCCGAGCAGAGCCCGCAACTATATACTCCCCATCCCCAGAGAAGCAACACTTTTTCCAGGGGGTCCTAAAAGACAAAGAACATCCCCAAGAGAAACTGGAACAGGAGCCCAGGGAAGGCCAGTCACATCCTCTCCTGGCAACAATACCTACCTATTCACCAAGTCCTGCAGTTTCTGCATAGGCTCAGGCTCTCCATCCCTTCCACATGTTAAAATCTCTCTGCCGTCATAAACTCTGATTATTCGATCTGCTGTGTTAATTAAAAAGCAACTATAGAACGGAGAGAGATTATTGACCAGTCAGACGTCTGTCCCTGTTAAAAACTTCTATACTCCTTAGATCAGCACCACAGACCACCTAGCTAACTGCAGTGAAATTAAGAATGGCCAAGATTCAATGCTTATATATCTTCTTGTCACTCCAAAGAAAATATGTGTGCTTCATCCTATATATTCCCAAACCTCACGTTAATACTGTCTGGACTTAACTGCGATCTAAGACCTCTGAACTGAAGCCAGCCCGCTCAATTCACAAGTTCGCAATGTGCAATATTCAATAATTAAATACTGCATTTTTCTGGCCTGTTTCAAACACTGTATGATTATTAATGAGTCAATAAGCTAAATGTGTATCTTCTAAATCATGTTTATTTGTTTGGGGAGGGGATGCACATGCCATAGCACACTTATGGAGGAGAGAAGATAACTTGAAAGTCAGGTCTCTCCTTCTACCATGTAGGTCTTGGGGATCCAACCAGATCACCAGGTTTGGTAGCCAGCTTCTTTACCTGCTGAGCCAGTTCTCTGGCCTTAAATATGTCACTTTTTATTGTAACAATAAAGAAAATTTGTTTAAAATATGTTTTTTATTATTTTCTTACGGTCTCTATTAACTAGTTTGTTTGTTTGGTTTGGTATTTTTTGAGACAGGGTTTCTCTATGTATCAGCCCTGGTTCTCCTGAACTCTTTCTGTAGACCAGGCTGACCTCAAACTCACAGAGATCTACCTGCTTCTTCCTTCCAAGTGCTGGATTAAAGCATGTGCTACTACTGCCTGGCTGACTCAAATATTTTTAACAGTAAAAAAATTTTTTTGAAAAACAATTTTTTTTAAAAAATTTCTTCAAGACAGGGTTTCTCTGTGTAACTTGGCTGTCCTGGAACAAAGACTGTAGACCAGGCTGGCCTCAACCTCAGAGATCCACCTGCCTATGCTCTCTATCTCCCAAGAGCTGAGATTAAAGGTGTGCATCATCACTAGCCAGCTTTTTTTGAAATTATAGTTACATCATTTCCCCCCTCCCCTCTCCTCCCCTTAAACCCTTCCAAGCAACCCTGTCTCCCTTGTCTCTCAAATGCATGGCTTCTTTTTCTTTCTTTGTTTTTCTTTTTTTTTTTTTGGTTTTTCGAGACAGGGTTTCTCTGTGGCTTTGGAGCCTGTCCTGGAACTAGCTCTTGTAGACCAGGCTGGTCTCGAGCTCACAGAGATCTGCCTGCCTCTGCCTCCCGAGTGCTGGGATTAAAGGCATGCGCCACCACTGCCTGGCTTTCTTTCTTTGTTTTTACATGAATTAATTATTCTTGACTCAAAAGCAATCTGAGAGACTGGGCTGTGGCTCAGTGGTAGAGTGTTTGCCTAGCACGCAAGAGACTCCAAGTTCAGTCCCCAGATACACCAAGCACTTTGAAGGTGAATGTACCCCAAATACTGTGAATGTTCCGAAAAGGAAGGGAATGAGTGCTGCTGCTGACTGACAAGCCATTTTTTGTTTCTGTCAATCCATCTACATCTTACAAACTTAGGGGAACGTCTGGAATTAAGCCAGTTATAACATTTTAAGTGCATGCTCAACTGGTATATAAAGTCTGACACCAGTCCAGGTGATGTGTTGGCTACTTTTATGTCAACTTGACACAAGCTAGAGTCATCTGAAAGAAGGGAATCTCAACTGAGAAAATTCCTCCCTAAGATCTAACTGTAGAGCATTTTCTTAATTACTGATTGATGGGGGAAGGCCCAGCCCTTTGTGGGTGGTGCCATTCATGGGCTAGTGGTCCTGGGTTCTAGAAGAAAGCAGCTGAGTAAGCCATGGGGAGCAAGCCAGTTCACAGCAACCCTCCATGGCCTTTGCATCAGCTCCTGCCTCCAGGTTTCTGCCCTGCTTGAGTTCGTGCCCTCACTGCTTTTAATGATGAGTTGTTATATGGAACAATGAGCAAAAGAAACCCTTCCTCCTCGAGTTGCTTTTGGTCATGGAGTTTCATCACAGACACAGTTAACCTTAACTAAGACAGGTTGTAAGCATATTTGAGACTGGGAATGCACCTTAGTTTTACAGCACTTGTCTAGCATGAGGGAGGCCCTGGGGTTCTGCCCCTAGCACTGCTAAAGATAAGTACGTGAAATATTTAAAATTTTCACTCGGTGCTATGTGCCAGGCATTTTGATTCTAAACAACAAAACTTAAACATCTTTTCTGTAAAGGAATTGCTGTCGACCTCCCAACAACAAAGATGTGACTACTAGCTCAATCAGGGAAATTTTATGAACCTAAGAACCAGACAGTGAGAGATTCTAACAGCTTTCATAAATCTAATAAATTATCAACACATGCCAAATATTATTATTTGCATTCCACTCACTTAAGAAAAAAAATAACTAAGAAAATCAAAGACATCACTGGGTGTGGCAGTGCCATTCCTTAATCTTTCCACTCAGGAGGCTGAGGTAGGAAGATTACAAGATCTGGGCCAGTCTGAGCCATGTAGTGAGATTCTGTTACAAAAACAAAAACTCCATACACACAGGAAGACAAGGCCTCACTCACCTCCCTTTCCGGGCAAACTCAATTGACTTAATGGCTGTAGTATTGCTTGTTCCTGTTGTTACTCGGAAGGAAGCAACAAGATCCTGAGAGTCTGTTTTTAGGACCAAGATCTGAAGTTTACAGAACAAAAATAAAAAAGTGAATATTCTGATGACTACTAGTAATTAGATCTGACTTGTTTTTAAATTGTGCAGAGACGCAGAAAAGTCAAGCATCTCGAGTCCTAAATATTCCATCTCTGATTTACCTAATATTATGTTTCACCTCTTTCAATAAACTACAGAGTCTCAACCATCTACTTTTAAAACATGATGTTTAACATTATCCACAACAGGCAACAATGGAAACAAGCCCAGACTCCACTGACAGAGAAATAGGTAAAATGTGGCATATACATGCAATACGATTAAACTTTGAAGAGGCGGGAAATTGACACACAGTACAGCACAGCTACCTTGATGACACAATGCTGTACGAGATATACCAGCTGCAAACGGGGAAATACAGTAGTATCCCATTCCTATAAAGTGCTTACAGTGCTCAAATTCAGCTGCAGGAAACAGCATGACAGCTGCCAGGGACTGGGGACAGCCCTCTCTGACAGCCATTCAGTTTTAAAGAGTCTGAGGAGGCTGCTGTTGAGTACCACCATGCACTGAGTACTGCTGAGCTTAACACTATAAATGTTTAAGAGGATAGTTTGTGTGCATTGTCTTCAGTTCTTCACGCAGAAGGCAAGCACTCTACAGCTGTTAATATATATATCTTAACCACAATTTTTTTTTAAAAAAACTGCTACCAGAACAAGTACCTACAATGTACTACCCCCCCCAAAAGTCTACACTTCCAAACACCCCAAAGGACAAGTTTAACAAGGAAAAAAAAGATAGTCTCAGTACTCTAGTTAAATTAGCCTGAATTATACCATGTTTCTTTGTATGAATGTGCATGTGTGCATGTTTATACGGGGTTTTTATACAACTACATATTAAGACATTTTTATTAGCATGTTCTAGATAATGAATTTTAAATATTATTCTCTTTATTACTACTACTGGTCAAGACCCTTCTGTCCTTTACTGTTTTTTCTGGCGCTGGGGAGTAACCACAGCCTCTCACGTATACAGCGGGCGCTTTACAGCTAAGTCACACCCCAGCCTTTTCTCTTCTTTTCCTTCTCTTAGTGTCTTGAGAGAAGCCTTGCTGTGCAGTCCAACTAGCCTGGATCTCACCATTTAATTCAGACTGTTCTTGAACTTGGAGTGATCCTCCTGTCTCCACTTCCCATGTGCTGGAAGAATTTTATAAAATAAGCTGCCACACTGTCTCCATCCTCATCTAAACCAAATAATCTACAGAAATTATTATTAAGGCATGAAAGAAAACTCAGCTACATTTCAGTTCAGGGATTACTCCAGGGAGAAAAGAACCTGAAAGTAGAAGTAAATATGAGCCAAGGCAGATGCCCAGTCTTCTTCACTAACCTTACAGCTTACCTTGCCTTTTGCATTTCCTGTATAAATATATTCCCCTCGCCTATCAAAAGAAGCCACCACGTTCAAATCGGAGTCATCGTCTACCGGCAAAACAACATGTTTGGAATCTGAAAGGGTCAACATGACAGGAGCAGATTTCATGGGACACACGAGAACCTTGTTCCTGTTTAAAAATATGAACACATATTGGCTATTGCTATGTTATCAGGAGATTGAGTCCCTGTCCTTTTTCCCTGGTCCCTGACCACTTCTTCACTGGCTCTCCCAGCTCTAGCAAATGTGAAATGCTGAAATCACATAAAGTCTACACACCTAATAACAGGGAACAGACTCAAAGGATGAGAGCCTATCTCGACAAATAAAATGTGATCACTAAAAATATTTAGTAAACCAGTAATATACTAATTAAAGTAAAAACAAAATACTGATTTTTTTTAAATTACATTAACAAATATATGTATATCAAATATGGCCTGGGCTTGAGGCACATCATCATACTTACAGAGAAGTAGATTATGAGAGATCCCAAGAAATGAAAAGCTGTGTCTGAGTAACAGAATACTGGACAACTTTTCCTTAAGTGTATTAAATTGTTTCTTCATACTAAAGCATTCTAAAGAATCAAAGCCAGGGCCCACTCATTATATCATTCCCACTTTGGTCATTTCCAAAGTCTTAATAGTGATCAGTTACAATCTCCTTACAATATATTCAGTAGAACCAACCTCAGCAGAAAAATTACTTTATATAGGTTTGAAAAGGAGTAGTGTTTGCCTCTTAAAACCTCAATCTGAAGTTGTCAGAGCCCAAAGCTAATCCACTCAGAATGAGACCCCGCCCTAGGAAAGGAATATCTTAAACATACTGATCTCGAGGATGATATTGGACTTTTAGGATGGGTGAAGGGAATCGAAACCTCTGGTCGCAATCGCCTGAAAGAACATCCCACTGTGACACTATGTTATCTGTAGAAGCACTCACAAGCTTATGACCATCTCGACTCCAACTATGGGAAAAAACAGAGGTGAATTTAGCACACAGTATAAGGTAAAATATATAACATATATATCTTGACCTAATTGCACAGGTCAAGATTTTTTAAAGTATAGCCAAATCTATAACAAACTTTCTTATTACATACCTGGGCTGACCTTGAACTCTCAATCTTTCTGCCTCCATTTCCTAAGTGCTAGGAATATAGGTATGTGCCACCATGCCTGGCTCTTGCACTAAGTTTATATATAGTAATGGCACTATTTCAAAATAACACTACAGTTAGCACCCATAATAACAAACTTGAACATCTTAGTTAAGTTCCCAAATCAGCTGACCTTTAAGAACATGAAACATAAGAAGGACTTGAGGAGGTTTCAGGGATAAAGAACAAGTGAGTTTCCTACAGTCTTCCATCACAGCACCAACAAGACAAGAGACAAACATGCTATCTCCAAATAATGTCCCTGCAATCCTAGCACTCAGGAGGTGGGGGAAGGAGGATCATGAGTTCCAAGACAGTCTAAGCTACAGACTGACTGTTTCAAAAGCAAAAACAATAAAAATTAAGAAATTAATAGTCTAAATGCAGCTAAGCATACTAGACATTCTGTTAAACAAAGACTGAAAGGTAGACTGGCTAGTTAAGAGACAGCAAAGCCCAATGAATGATTCAAGACTAAACTCCCTAAGTTTTCTTCCTGCCTCACATAACCGGAACTAGGTAACGAAGTCAACAAGTGGGTAACGCCAACAGTTACATACAATCCTCCCTTTTTCTCCCCACCCAGACAAGCCTTAGACCTCCAGCCTGACCTTGCTCTAATAAGGCCTCCATGCCTCATCACAGGTGCTGTAAGATGGTCTAGTGGAAACGGCTTCATTAATGAGATCTCACCATCACAGTGCCTGTGCAGGCCAAAAAGAAACAAAGAAGGCTCAGGGCCTTCTGTCCTTCCCAAACAGGATGATGTCAGCAGAGACCCATGGAGAGTCTCCATTTCCAACCCCACCAGCAGCCTCTGCAAAGGGACTCTAGCTGAAAATAGTAACTCAAAGTAAAAATTCAGTACAAGAATCCAGCAGTCAATGGAGTAGAGGAAAGATAAGAAACAGTTAACTGAAAGAATAAAAAATACTCAACATGGATAATAGATTAAAAAACTTTAAGTAGGTGGGAGGAACACAATCTCAGGGATCAGACAACAAATAATTTAATATCCATGTCATCAAAGTCCTACAAAGAACAGAGTGTGGCTTCAAAGTACTGGAAGAAACAACAGGTAAATTTCTCCGAATATAACAAAAAATAAACCTACTGACTAAAAAAGATGACTGAAATCAAACAATATAAGCCAAAGCAACCATTCCAGGAGTAGGGACATAGCTTAGTTGGGGAAGATCTTGCTTAGCATTCCTAATACTGCACAAAACACACACTTGTAATCTCAGCACTTGGGAGATAAGAGGAGGATCGGAAGTTCAAGGTCATCTATAACTAACTTAAGGCAAGCCCAAATACACAAGGCCATCAACAGCAGGCGTGAGAAACCCTCTTTTGAGTTGTTGGTTAGAGCTGCCCAAAAGATTCCCATCAAGGAAATGTCTCTCTGCAACAGATGGAGACTATTACAGAAAACCGCAACCAATCAAAATGCAGAGTAGTGGAGCCCAGTCCTAACTGGTACATCTACAACACAACTCCTGCATGTAAGGCTGGCGGAGCACTGTAGAAAACGGGGTAGAAAGAGTCTAAGAACCAGAGAAATGGGAAGTTTGCTGTGAGATTGTGTCTCCTAGGAATATCATGAAGCTACACCCATAAAGCCTCACCAACATAACGGCCTAACACTGGATGAACAAAGACAACAGACATGCCAGCGTGGATGGGGAAAAGCTTACAGGCCTCAGCCATAGACAATGAACTACAGGCAACTAAGAAGGGTTGAGAACAAAAATCTTCCTCAGGAAAGAGCACAACAAATGGTTATCAAATACCAAATGGCCAGCCCTGAAAACACACGCATTCAAATAACAGTATTGAGCAGGTTGTATTCATATGTTTATGAATATATATATCTATGTACACAGACACACACACCAAAAATTAAAGAAAAAAAGCTATGAATTTTAAAGAGAGCAAGGGGTGTGGTACATGGAAGGGTTTGAAGGGAGGAACAGGAAGGGGTAAATTATGTAACTATAATTATAACATCAAAGAATTTAATAAAATAAAAAATTCTAAAACACAAACATATGTTGAATGCAGAAACATCCTCAATCTTAAATCTTAAAAGTGATAATAGGAAAGTGGCATCTCATAAACATAAAAATAGTAACACAAAGATAACAATTCCTCATTAAAAAAAAACAAAACAAAACAAAACCTACAGAGGCCAGGAGTCAGATATGGTGGCACACCCCTTTAATCCCAGCACACCTGAGACAGAGGCAGGAGGATCTCTCTGAGCTGAAAACCAGCCTAGTCTATATAGAGAAGGGCAGCCAGGGCTATGTAGAGAGACCCTGTCTCAAAAACAAAACAAAACAGTAACAAAGAAGCTCTAAACCAAGTTCTTTAAATGGAAAGAAAAAGATAAAATGGAATCTTGTTTTGTGCTGGTTACAATGTATGCAGAGAAAATACGTAAGAGAATTACATTTTATACAAGGGAGGCATCAAGGGAAAGAAGGCAAGGGCTCTATACCTTATCTAAACTGTTGCGAAGTCAACCCTGGGGTATTATAGACTGTGGTTATTCAGGTGTGTAACACTGTATCTAGTAACCACTAGAAGGCACACAAAGAAACAGTAACTTAAATCAATATAAAACCCTATATTTGTTCAAGTAATCCACACAAGGCAGGAATCAGATAAAGGGAATATAGGAGGACAATAAAGGAAAAACAAACTAATATGAACCCAAATATGAAATGAAAAATGCTTGTTACTGAAGAACTTAGCAGTCAATGCAAGAAGAATAGAAGGTCACAACCTAGACATTACTTAACCTTCTAGCTGTGTGATCTTAGAGAAGTGTATAGTTTTTCTGGGCTTCAACTCCTCATCTATGATAAGAAGGATAAAGTCTTTACTTATAGAGGACCACTGGAAGAATTAGAGTTAATATATATAAAGTTCTCAATCCAATGCCTGGCATATAAAGAGTGTTCAGAAAATATTCATAACCATTTGTATCAGAGATGAGGCAAATGCATTTCCTAGGCTCTGGGGACAAATGATGGCAAAAATTAGTTAAGGATTTAACTATGAGGGACTAAGTTCAAGTCTGCACACAGAAAGACTGGGGTGCCTTTCCTACCAGATCTACAATGCTTGCAATTAACCCTGGGCCTCCATATGCATATGCATACACACACATACACACATACATGCAAACATGCCTATACACATTTAAAAAAAGAAAAAAAAATCATGGATCTGAGGTATTTATTTAATTCAGTAGTAAAGTGTTTGCCCAAAATGTATGCGGTCCTGGGTTCAATCTTCAATACCACAAAAAAATAAAGTAAATAAAATAAAAATTCCTTACCACAAAGAACAGACTGGATGGATGTGTGCACTAATTATTTTAGCAATGCCTCTTGTCAAGAAATCCCAAATAACAATTCGGCCATCGTTACAGCCAACTGCAAGCAGTGTGCCCCACCTGTTAAAGGTGCACGTCAGGGCCATGCTGATGCAGTCCAAAGTTCCATCAGCTTCCTACAAGACAAATGCAAAAACACACACAAAGACTGTCAGAAAAGACAATGCGTGCAAAAATGATCTCTGCAAGTGTGCTTACACCTTTTAAATTGATTTCAAAAATAAACAAATAATTATAAGAGCTAACCAAAACCTTTTGGAAACAGTGATGATCAATCTCTCACACAAACTTTCTTGAGGTCAATGAGCAAAGTATTACAGAAGTAACTAGAAGAGTTCTTTGGTTACAGGAAAATGTAAATGCTATGAAACAGCCTGTGTGACTGACATTTAAAAAATTACATTATTTTATTATCAATGTCAAGCTTTAAAAAGTAACCACAATGAAGCACATGAAATGTTACAAATGCTAATTACACATAGTGATCATCATTACTATATAAAAACATTCATCAAAACTTGTAAAGTACACAAAAAAGTTACTGTACAAATGATGGAAGTATTTGTTTTAAAAAGCCCTTTAATTAAAGTTGTGAACATTTTTTCCTTTTAGTTAAAAAAAAATAAAATGAACCTTGTCAGGCAGTGGTGGTGCACACCTTTACTACCAGTATTCGGGAGGGAGAGTCAGGCAGATTGCTGAGTTTGAGGACAGCTTGGTCTATAAAGTGAGTTCCAGGAAAGCCATAGTGAAACCTTGTCTCAAAACAAAAACAAACAAACACAAAAACGCCAGGCAGTGGTGGCACCAACGTTTAATCCCAGCAGTCAGGAGGCAGAAGCAGCTGAATCTCTGTGAGTTCGAGGCCAGGCTGATCTACAGAGCGAGTTCCAGGACTGGCTCCAAAGCTACAGAGAACCCTGTCTCAGGAAAGCAAACCCAAAAACAAACAAACAAAAAAAAAAACAAAAAAAACTTAAGATTTAAAAAATTACTGAGATTTTTCATCCACAATTACATATCACCTGCTGCTCAAAGTTAAACATTTCCTTTTTTTTTTCCCCCGAGACAGCGTTTCTCTGTAGCTTTGGAGCCTGTCCTAGAACTAACTCTTGTAGACCAGGTTGGCCTTGAACTCACAGAGATCCACCCACCTCTGCCTCCCAAGTGCTGGGATTAAAGGCCTGTGTCACCGCTGGAGGGCTGGAGAGATGGCTCAGTGGTTAAGAGCTGTGCTGGCTCTTCTAAAGGTCCTGAGTTCAATTCCCAGCAACCACATGGTGGCTCACAACCATCTGTAATGAGAGCTGGTGCCCTCTTCTGGCCTGCAGAAATACATGCAGGCGGAGCACTGTATAAGTAATATGTGTCACATTTAATTATTTAACCATTTAAAAGGCAATCACTTACTTACCACACATTAACAACAAAACTAAACTCACCTCTGGATAGTTCTGCCCAAAGGACTCTGCAAGAAGGCAAAGAAAGAAAGTGGATGACATAAAGCACACACAAGGACCCACAGCCCACGAACAGAACACAGCTCACTGGTCAAGTGGAAGGAGCTGACACCTTTTCAGGCCTCCATGAGGTCACACTACTCATTACCACAGGCAGATGACATCTTTCTCAAACTCTTAAACTTTCATGAGCATACAGGAAAGCATTCCAAAGCTAATGAGTTACAGAAGCAGATGTGAATCCAACCAACTTCTATTTAAGTGAACACTAAAAGAGATTTGTCAAAATGCAAGATTCCTCTCTCATGTTTGTTTTCAAAAACCCCAGGAAGTGGAAAGTCAGGGATCCTAACTCTGAGTTGTAACACTCATCTGGTGCAGCTTGGAGATGTCCTGAGAGGACAGACTACAGAGTGAAGAACACCAGCCCTAGTGGCTAGAGTCGAAAGAGCCAAGGGTGCAGCCCAGAAGCCACTGTGTGCTGGCAAGCTGAGCCTAGAGCCATATGCTTCCGCTTAAGCTCCTAAGCAACAAGACTCTAGCTCCACAACTCTGGAGCCGTAAATCTAGTTCTCCAGCAGTAGAATATGAAACTGTGAGTTTGGAGCAGTCTGTGAGCCTCTAGAATGCAGGGTTACCAACTGTCCTCACTGCCTATCCAGGAGTCCTATCTTACAAAACCAAAGAACCACTTGTAACACATTCAATTATGAAAGGGACTGAAAGCAAATGCTAAAATATATCAAGAGCAGTGTTTCTGAAAAAGTTACTCAAGTAGAACAAGTGTTACATAGAAATGCATATCTGGGCCTGGAGAGCTGGCTCAAAGGCTTAAAGTGCTTGATGGGAGGCATTGAACACTTGAGTTTGTATCCATAGCACACACCTGAAAAGAGGGAGTGAGGAGCCAGGGGCCAGCAAGATGGGGGGGGGAATAAAAGCACTTGCCTGGCAACCAAGCTCAATCACCAGAACCCACAAAAGGGAAAAACCAACTCCTGGGAGTCCCCTGATTTCCACAAGAGCACCATGGCAAGCGCACCTTGGCGCACACCCACATACATACATACATACATAAGAAATGTGTAATAAAAAGGTAACAGCCTTCAAAACACTTGACAAAGTAAAAACTTACATATGTTCACATAAACATTTGCTCAAAGTTTTTTAAATAGAATACTATATATATTACAAGGTAACATGTTTGTTTCATTTACCGATCCAGCCAGTGTGTCTTCCCAATCATCAGACTATATTCACATGGTTGAGAAGTAAACAAACACGCGTACTCATTTAAATACTGAAAACAAAAATCAGGATAAGGAAGATGGCTGAGCTTAGGTAAAGGTGCTGAGAGCCAAGCCTGCAGTCCTGAGTTTAATCCCCAGGACCCATAAAGTAAAAGGAGAACCAACGCCCACAGGTTGCTCTTTGACCTCCACATGCACCACACATACATACACATGTATTTTTAATGTAAAATTTTAAAAATCATTTGGCTAGAGATAGAACTCCAGAGCCTCAAAACCCATGTAAAGGGCAAAGACCAGGGAATGTGCAGGGGAACAGGACAGGCAGATGCCCTGGAGCTCACTGGTCAGACACTCTAGTCAATCAGAGACCTCTGGGTTCAGTGGCAGACCCCAGCTGAAGACAGGAAGGAGAAGACACCTCTGGCCTCTCCACATATAAGCAAACGCGTGCACCTGCACAAAATGGACACACACAAATAGGTATTCACACCATATACACACAAAATATTTAATCAAAAAACAAACATTAAAAAAATCATCAAGAAAGGCATTGTTATGAATACCTTTCTGTAATCCTAGCACTCAGGAGACTGAGGCAGCACTGAGTCTACTACTAAACAGGCATTGCCACACTTCAATGCTATAGATGAAGAGAGCTAGTCATGAAGGGGAGGTCCCGCAGGTAAGAACTGGCCTACTCTCGCCTGCCTCAGTCAACCCTTCAAACAACCTGCAGGTCTAACTTCTTCCACCACAACTGCACAACAGCACTCTCTCACTTAAAACCCTTCTCTGCTGGGCAAAATGAACAAAACTCTACCTATAATCTTGAAAAGCAATCTCAGCTTGGCCCTGGCCAGCACTTTGCATTTGTATGATCAGCATCTGTGCTAGAGCTTCAATTAACCATGCCGAGCACCAGCTGCAAAACACACACCATTTCCTGCACCCGCACGCATTCATGCTGCTTCTGCAGTTTTCTCCATTGGAAGGTAACCCTACAGAAAGCTCCTGCTCCAGCTTTTCGTTGGTTGCTTGGTTTGGCATTTCCACCTCAGTATTTTCAGTTGAACAGTACCTCTGTAAAATTTCCCCAAATCTTACTTCAATCCCACCAACAGTAAAGAGCTAGCTGCTTTCATATGGATTCCCTACAGTGTACTAAGATTCTGTAGCTTTGTATTACACAGAGTTACTTGTTTCTCTTCTCCTGGTTGTGTTTTTATCCAGGACAAAAGCAGCATCTTACTCTGTTTTCAGCTGGTATAATTTAATCCACCCCCAAACGAATAAATCATCATAGTCAATTAGGACAATATTTTAATAACTTAGTACAGGAAATATCAGAGAATAATAAACCAAGGATTCAAAAGCTTCCAGAGCCCAAGAGATGGCTCAGTGGCTAAAAGCGCTTACTGTAAAGCATGAGGCCTGAAGTTCAGACCCCAGAACCCACGAAGTCCAGCTCAGTCCTGCACATGCTCGAGCACTGAAGAGGGATGGTTACCAGTTAAGCCGAAAAACATGAGCTCCACAGTGATAGAAAAGACTGTGTGCCTCAAAGGAAAAGGACAGAGAATGACAAAGGAAGTCACATGACTCCTCTGTATTCCAGACTTCTCTGGCCCACACACATAGACACACTCATGCCAAAAACATTCTAATTACACATGTGCATACATAGCGGTTGTGATCGTTTATTCCTTGGGCCAGTGAGATGGCTAAGGAGACTTGCTGTCGAGTCTAAGGAGCTGAGTTAGACCTCTAGAACTTTCCACGTGATGAAAGGAGAGAAATGACTACCCAGTGTTGTCCTCTGATCTGCATATGCGTTGCTGCATGTACCCTCACGCCCCTACACACTAAATAAAAGTTTAAAATTAGTCGGGCAGTGGTGGTGCATGCCTTTAATACCAGCACTAGGGAGGCAGAGGCAGGGGAACCTCTGTGAGTTCAAGGTCAGCCTGGTCTGCAAGAGCTAGTTCTAGGACAGCTAGGACTGTTACACAGAGAAACCCTGTCTCAAAAAAAAAAAAAAGGAAGAAGAAAAGAAAGAATTTAAAATTAATTTTTAAAAACAAAATATCTCTTAATATGACTTATAGAAAAAAAATGAGTTTGAAAAACTATCTTAGGCTGGTGACGTGGTACTTCCTAAATCCACTTGCCTGGGACAGAGAGAAGCTGTCCTAGTAATTTTGCATCTCCAGCATAGGCCACCTGTTACACAGCAACGTCTCAAGAAGTGGTCAGATGGTCGCAGACGTAAAATTAGTCTCCTGTCTAGGATCCACCTGAGTGGCCACATCTCACGACCTATCTATCATATTTCCTTCATTTCCTTATGTCCTTCACGGACCAGATGTCCTTCACGGTGTTCCCACAATCACATCGTTTCTGTTCCTTTCTCCTCTTATATACAATCAGTAACTTTCTCACGGTAAGACTCAGACATTTCTACAGAGATGTTTATCTTTTGGAGACCCAGACCTCTTTTTAATTGTCAGATATGCTAACTATTCCTAAGTTTCCCCATTATGAGCCTTCTGTATCATTTGAAAGAACTTTCCCCAGGACCTGCAAACCCCTTCAAAGGACTACTGTAACATCTTTTCTCTCATAAACAAGGATAGGCTCTCGGTCTCCACTTCTCCCACACCTCCCTAAAATCACTGTAATCAACCTTCATCTTAGACTGTTAAGGAGTGCAAGTTGCCCAGGGATAAAATGGAACAGCCTTTTCTCAGTTTTCCATCCCAACTGCTCTGCAATTAGTGTCTACGGAAAGAAACTATTATGCCGCATCCTCTTCTAGCGGCTGTACATAGAAAAATATATGGAAGGAACCTGAAAATGTGCCTAGCTCATGGAAGACCTGCATATGTTATATAATTCATAATCACTTGCTCATTCTTTTTCCTCCAAATATAAGTAACAAAAGATCTTGTCTCTGGCAATCTTCTTCTCTGACCCTCTCATCTTTTCTCTTCCACCTATTCACAGGGTTTCATTAAAACCACAATGAATGGTGATCAGAAGTCAAAACTCGTTTCCCAAGCTTTCAGCCTACACTCAACATATCTAAGCTCTCTCTCAAACGCCCTTCCATCTTATTGGTAGTGTCATTATTATTATTATTATTATTATTATTATTATTATTATTATTATTATTATTATTAATCTTCACATGAGCACTATACTCAAATTCTGCCAACTCTGCCTCTTCATTTTTTCTTTCCATGTCCTAGCTCCCACATTCCTTATCACTCATACACTGAAGCTTCCAAATTAGTGTTATATTGTTTCAACTACACATTACTGTCAGATAAACTTAGAAATATGTGCTCCAACTGAGCTGTCAATGGATCTGCCCTACCTTCCTTACAAAGCAAACTGTCCAGCCCTTGAGCCTTCACAAAATAGTACCAGTCCAAACTCTTGATCATCTCTTTCTCACAACATACAGATTTTGGCCAAGCAGAAAAAAACTCTCACTAGGGGTGCTGGAGAAATGGCTCAGAGATTAAGAGCACTGACTACTTTTCTAAAAGTTCCAAGTTTGCTTCCCAGCACCCACATGGCAGCTCACTACCAACTGTAATTCCAGTTCCAGGGGCTCTGGTTCTCTCTTCTGGCCTCTGTGGGCACCAGGCACCCCAATGGTGCACAGATATACATACAGACAAAATGCCCAGACACATAAAATAATAATTTTTTTTAAAAAAACTCTCACTGATGGCTTATTTCAGACACATCTTCCACATATTTTCATACTTAGTCTGTCAGCATTATATCCGCATGCATACATGCACACTCCAAAAAGCTACCTGAAGACAAAGAACACTTTTAAAGTGATCTTTGTAACCCTCTGTCCCTTCTCAAAAAACAAAAACAAAACCATTAAGGTCAGCCAAGTCATATAGGAGCTCTTGAAAACAGACGTCACCAAGCTGCAATGTTAAAACTACTTCATATAAGGCCACAAGAAAATACCAATGTGGACAAGGAGTTGGGAGTCAATGACTTAAAAAGAGCAAGAATAAGACAGCTGCTTGTGTAGTTCCCACTTCGGTAATCCACACCTCCCTACGGTTAAGGACCTTAAACTGGAAGTCAAGTTTCTATGTGCCAACTACGTCACTTAGTGCCCGGTCACAACACTCTTACTTTAAAAAAAATAAATAAAATCTGATTAAATAACACATTTCTAGTAAGAGTTACTCTATCTAGGTACCCGATCCCGTGACAGGTCTTCACAATTTCATCCTAGGTCACTCTGCCTCAGACCGCATCTCCAAAAACTCTGGTCCTGCCTGCTCTGTTACTTCAGCACCTGCGATCCTCGAAATCACAGCTCAGTCAAAAAGTGCGCCTATGACTCCACAACTGATCTGAAAAGCGGCTTCGGAAAGGTAGTGCATTCTTCCCGGACAGTAGCTGGGTTTCCTCCTGCTACTGCAACTCCACACCATGAGCATTCAATGAATCATCTAAGAAGAGTGTCCCTAAGGTTGCAGCCGGCGATCCTTCCCGCCCAGGTTTCCCTCCTTTCCAGTACCAAAGGGTTAGCTAACGCGCAGCCACAGCCCTCCTCACCCAGCAACTCGAGGTTCATCCCTGCGGACGCTGGCCGCCTGGTCTCCGCACTGGCAACAGTTCTTTCTCCCCCACCCGCTCAGAAGCCCCGCGTCTAAGTGGGGGGCGCCGCGAAGAGCCTGGCGCAAGCTCCGGAGACTTTCGGATTTAGAAGGCCCCGCGGCTTCCGCTTTCCTCCCCCGCTTTCCTTGTTCGTTTTACGTAGCTGTCTACATTTATCCCTAATTTAAAAAAAAAGATTAAACGCCTTTTAAAATCAACCAAATATAATATTTTTGAAATAGAAAAATGTCATCGTCGGTCAGAACTCCAAAAAGTACAAGAATGCAAGGCTCTTCTCTCCGGGACCATGTAAGCGAGCAAGAGATTTCAGGCATATCACTAACCCACTAACGCTTACTGTGCTGTGTGTTCCGTAGGTTGTCCCGGCGGCGGCCTGTGACTCCGCAAGAAAGGTTCCGGTTGATTCTTTCTAAGGCAGGAAAGCAGGAAAGGTCGGCCCCCTAGTGTTTGAGTGTTGGAGCTCCTTGACGTGGTCAGAGCGCGCTGGCTTGGCTCACCCTATAGTTACCACGTGTCTGACTTAATTTCGTGAAGATTATTTCACGTCTCTAAAAAGTATGTCATACGCCACAGCAAAGAATACGATAGCATTTGTTAGGTCTTTTCTATGTACACAACGTCGATTAGGACACGGGAAAAGAATTGTCGTGAGAGATGGCCTGAGTTCCCCAGTTGTAAGACTTGACACAGAGCAATCAGAGAAGACCAGCTGATGGTAAATAATGGGCGTGGGACAGGAAGTGTTTATCCGATTCTAGATGTGGTGGGCATTCACAAAAAAAAAAAAAAAGAAAGAAAGAAAGAAAGAAAGAAAAAAAAAAAGAAAAAGAATGGCAAAGGCCTCCTGCACTAAAAAGGAAGTAAGCTAGGTTCCCCTATGTCGACATAATGGCAGTAATCTAGAGGTCCTCCTGACTCCACCCCTTACAGGTATTTAATCCTCTGTGCCTCCGTTTCCTTGTGAATAAAATGGGAGTAATAATACTACTACTTACAGGATTATGAGGATTGAATGGGTTAGCATACAAGCACCTAAAATAGCAGGTGACAGCCATTATTCACCAATTACCTTGTCCTAAATATGTCAATTTCTTGTAGCCATTTAACCCAATAACAGTAATTGAGTCTCAGAGATATTAGACAATTTTCACTCCTTTGCATATTCGGTTTTCCCAAAATGCTACCCAAAACTATCTTACCAGGAATAGTCTGTAGATGTCATTCTGCACCCTGCACAATGACTTATTATCAAGCCTCTTCAGCTACACCCACTATGGATAAGTGAAAAAAAAAATCATTGTTTCACTTGTTTAGTAATAGTGATGAACTTTTTATATGTATACATCTTTATTTTTCTCTTTTGTGAGGCAGTTGTTTGGTGTCTTTTGCCAGTTTTTTAAATGGGACATGCATTTTGTAAAATTTTCAAGGAAGAAATAATATGATCAAATTGATATTTAAGAAATAAAACTCCTGGGACTGGAGAGATGGCTCAGAGGTTAAAAGAACAAACGGCTCTTCCAGCGGTCCTGAACTCAATTCCCAGCAACCACATTGTGGCTCACAGCCATCTATAATGAGACCTGGTGCCCTCTTCTGGTGCAATGTTCAGGCATAC
>JAQHUG010000098.1:4949022-4974967 GCA_028555095.1 Dicrostonyx torquatus
GGTGTGTTTTCTGGTGCTGGTGACTGAACCTGGAGCCTTACTCACAGGTTCTACCCACAAGCTATAGCGTAGCCCTAAAATTAAAACTCTTAAGAACACTGGTCAATAGATACTCACTTAGGGCTGAAAACTCTCCACAAGTTTATTGTGGTGATCCTGTGGAAAGATGAGGATGATTCGAATCACATCTATAGTAGAGGGAAAAAAAAGCAATGAGTTTGAGAGAGGATAGGAGAAATAACTGGAAACAGTAGAATAGGAAAGGTTTTGTATATGGGAAATAAGGGAAGTAATATGTCTGACATAAGCCGTGTCTTGACTTTGGGGGCTCCGTTTGCTAGTTCATAGGACACCAAAATGAGCACAGCTTCAGAGACATTGGGTTTAAGAAGTATATGGGAAGGTCACAGACCATAGGCATAGACTTCAAAGAAGTCCAGGCTAAATGTGCTGTGTTTTGTCAATTTTATAATATGCATACTTTGATATTATAAAATCTCTAAATCAGGGATCTAGCATATATGTAATTATCCCTCATAATGAATTAGCAGTGTTTTTGTTTCATAGTATTCTATACATTGAATGTCTTGTAATTCATTGTATTCTACTTTGATGAAAAACTGTATTGGTGGGCTGTGCGTTGTGAGGGTTAGTTAGAGCTTTTTAATACTATTAACTGCCAGAATGGAGTCTCTGAATTTCTGTGCTGAAGAGGCCTGGAGCAGTTTGCATCTGTTATTGTGATTTTGTGAAAAAAGTACTTGGTTCTTAGCCAGGCTGAACTTCCCTCTCATTAAGATATTTTATGGTCGGGTGGTGGTGGCGCACACCTTTAATCCCAGCACCTGGGAAGCAGAGGCAGGTGGATCTCTGTGAGTTCGAAGCCAGACTGCTCTACAAGAGTTAGTTCCAGGACAGGCTCCAAAGCCACAGAGAAACCTGTCTAGAAAAACAAAAAACAAAACAAACAAAATTTATGTCCTCCATGCGTTTGGCCAGGTAGTATTTACCTCTCTTCCAAATTAAAAATCAGAAATTCTGGACTGGAGTATAGTTCACCTAGGGTTGATCCTGAAGTACCATTGGGGGAGATAGGGGTTGGGGGAATCTCTGTCTGTAACACTTCTGCTTCACGGGCAACCATGAAATCCTCTGGGCAGTGGGCTTAGATAACATGAGTGTATTTGAAAGCTCCTATGTGATTACAGTCAGTGTGGAGAACTACAGCAGAGGGCTGCGGATGGCCTGAGACAGGGATCAAAGCCACTCTCAGAAGCGGTATGCAATTGCAGGCCGTTTTACTGTCAGTAGAGTTAGAGTCAGTGCTGTTGGAGAAAGGAAACAAGGAGAGTTACAGCACAGCTCTGAATTCCCTGGAGAGAAGAAAATTGAGAAGAGAAGAAAAGTACATAGGTATAGATGCCACTCACTTGAAAATACATGGCCGATGATGGAAGCATGTGTGCACACAATGCACTCACGCAGGCACACACACACGCATGCACACACGCACAGTTATTCCTTGCAGTAGTATGTGTAGTTGCCATATAACTGAAACAGTGAAAAATTTTGAAAAGCTTCATTCTTATTCATTCTGCAGAAGATATCTACAGAATATTTTATGTTGATATGATCTCAAAAATCTATACTATGTTCTAGCTTTTGTGTTTATTTGTAAATAAAAGCAAATTTCTTTGTGGAAAAACCCCAGGAGCTTGTTGTGGTCACAGATTATGCATGAAGTGACCAGCAGTAATTTGGTTTATCAGCCATTGCTGTCTCCAATACTATTTATGCTTTACTCCAATTACTTGTTGGAAACATGCTCTACTATTCCTAAGAAAGAAGGAATATATTATAAATGGATGACAAAACTTCTTACCAGGAAGAAGCCCTCATCTCTCACGTTATTCAGTTTTTTTTAAGTAAATCTGTCATTCAAAAGTGACAGCAAAAGTATGAAAATAAAATAAGTGTAAACACTACCTTCCACTATATGTAGCCATGCACAGCTGAAACCCAGTACCCAAGAGGCCAATAAAGGGTGACTTCAAACTAGTGAGTCTGAGGGTAGCCTGGTCTACAAGGTGTGACCCCCCCCGCTTGGGGATGAGAATGCAGCTCCTCCATAGAACCCTCGCCTAGCAAGTATGTGTGAGACCATGGGTTCAATCCTTAGCATTACAAAAACAAAAAGAAACACTTTTTATAGCTGTGCGACAAGAAGCTTTAGAAATATGAGGAAAACGGTTTTTTTCTATTGTATACTTGCAAAGCTAATTCATTCATAGGAAAAAAAAGAACTACTAGCCATGGCAAATGTGAAAATTTTAAAGACAACCCAAGGGAGGCATGGTGCAAGCTCCAATCCCAGCATTTGGGTGACTGAAGCAGGAGGACCTAAAGTTCAGGGCCAACCTGAGCCATGCTATATAGCAAGATGCTTCCTCAAAAAATAAACTTAAAAAAGGTATCAGGGAGGGAGAGGAGAGGAGAGGAAGAAGGAAGGAGAGGAAAGAGGTAGAATGGAGGGGAGAGGCAAGACGTCTTAGAAAGGGAAAGGAAAAATAGACGCAAAGTTTCCATGTGCTCAGATTTTCCATGTCTAGCTTTCTCAGGCACTACCCCACTCCTAGCAACTACTCCATCTTTGGGACTTTCATCATCTTGAACTATTCCTACCTCTTTGCTTTCTTGCTAGGGACCAACTAGACAATTACAGTCAGAATCCCAGGTAACAACAAGTCAGCATTAAGTTTACCCTCTCCTCTCGTACTGGATCAATTTTTTCTCTCTTGAAAAAATTCCCTTAATATAATTTCAATTACAAGAAATAAGCCTGAGTTTCCTGAGATCCTTTTTCCAGACCGATGGAATGAGGCTTGCCTTCCTTCCTGATATCCGTCTCTCTTGACTGGCAGGAGGAAACACATCTTTGCCTCTCAGCTGTCCTGGGTATTTTGACTCTCTGTGTTAGCTGTTGATCTTGACTGTCTGCCGGTCACTACTCATTAGACATCAACCTTGTGGATATTCTGGACCTCAGACCTTGATGGGGTCTGCCAGCCATTTATTGGACTCTTGGTCTCATACTTTTGTGGACAGCAAGTAGTTTTTATCATGGCAGGGAGCTAAATCCCATCACAGCTACCAAGTTGTAGCTGCAGTCACCTCTGGTTACTTCGTATCCAGCTCCTTGTCTGTGGGTGGTCTGGGCCAGTCTCCTTTCTGGAATAGGTAGAGGGTTGATCTGTTAGAACTAGCTGTACTAGAGATGAGAATATATGAGAGCGCAGAAGTAGCTTGCAGATGGTGGGGGAGGGGCTTCTATGGGAGTGGGAGCCAGCCAGCCTGCTGACACTGACCTCGTTTTTCTCAGAATCCCTGTCCTTCCTCTTATCTGGTCAGCTTGGCTGACTCATACCCACTGCAAAGCTCTGTTTTCTACCTTCTTCAGTGTTCCTGGTTGCAGGAACTTTAACCCTAGCATTCCTCTTAACATGGACATCTGTTTTCACTGCAGCAAAACCCAAGGCGTTGTGCATGCTAGACAAAGTGTCCTATTGATGCTCTAGCCTCGTTTGTAGATTGAATTTTTATATTTTATTTATTTATTTACTTACTTATTGTGTGTGTAGGTAATGTGTCTGTGGCATACCTGTGGAGATCAGAGGACAATCTTGGGGAAGGAGTCAGCTCTGTTTCTACTACATGGGTCCTAAGAATTGAACTCAGGTCATCTGGCTTGGTGACAGGTGCCTTCATACTCTGAGCCATCACCCATCACCCCTAATTCTAGATTTTAAATTCTAGTAGAATTGAGTTCTCACCGTCTGTTGGATAGCCATTTCCTCTGAACTTCCCCTCCTGGAGGGAAAGGCTTCTAAGACTCAGCAAGCTTCCAGGCATGGTGGTGCACCACCCCTTTGCTCCCAGATTCCAGCAAAGACAGGTGGATGAATCTCTGAATTTGAGGTTGCTGTAGTCTATGAAGGCTATGGAAATGTGTAAGGTTTGGAAAACTCAGAAATTGACAAGGTTTTCAGGGTTATATAAGCCATAGATGATTGCTGGGGGAAGAGGAGGCTGTTCAGTGGAGCTGGCTGCAAGTTGTTTAGTTCTCCAGTGTTGGGGTGTTCTTTGTCATCAACTGTGCCTAAGTGGGCTTTCTGGTGATGCGCTGGCCTTCAACTCACCCATGCTTCTGGTAAGTGTTCCAAATAAACTTGTCGCTTCACCAAGCCGGACTTAAGTAAACTTGGTTTTTGGTCTCTCATCATTGCCATACCTGGAGAGCACATTGTTTGTGTCTCTTTGGGAAAAGACATGCTCTCCATTCCTAAGGTCTATATAGCTGTGATGGCTCCCACCAAAGCCTCTATCAAACTATTTCTTCTCCCCCTTCCTGAGAAAAGAAATCCCTGTCCTTTAAAAGCACTGCCACCAAGTGACACTACCCCTCTTCCTCCTTCCTGCTGGCATCTAGTCTTTGCTCCGCTCTTCACAATGTGTTGTCTGTTCAGAGCCTCATTTGTCTTCCTTTTGGCTCTATTCCTGTCACCATCTTGGTGACCTCAACAACCTGGCAGTTTATTACATCACCTTGACTCCCTGGCTTCTTGCTTTCTCTCCTCCAGTGACCTCTTTGATTGAACTTTATTGCATTCCAGCCTCTCACTTGCAGGGACATAATGCTGCAGCCACCAAAAAACAAACAAACAAAAACCCGCACCACCCTTGAGATCTCGATTTCAAGTACCCCGTTTTCAAAAATATACATCCTGTTTTTGTGGCTCACTTACTCTAGTCTCCTAGTCAAATTTTCATTCTTATCTAAATCTCTGTGACTCCCAATCCACTTTGTTCTCTTGCACCCTTCTCATATCTCCTTAAATTCACACCCAGCTCTAGTGTTTATTAATTGTACCACGCTGGTTGCTTAGCCTATCTGTGGTGCTTAGTTCTCCTGATGTACTTGGGGAATCTTTTTAGTGGGCAAACTACTCTGGGAGGGGGTATTCAATGCTTAGTACCACTTAGAGAGGAGAAAACAAATTGCTGTAACAACATCAAACCACACAAAATAGAGAAATGCACTTAAAATCTGTTGCAACCCAGTAATACCTCACCAATAGCCATGAAACAGAACATGGTAAAAATAATGTAGAGTGTACTAGTGAGTTAAAAATTATTTAGTGTACATGTAGAATAATAAATGAATGAGATCAATTAAAGGGGAGGGGGAAGTGAAGAAGAGAGGAGAAGCAATGTCAAATAAAGAAAAAGCAGGGGCTGCAGAGATGGCTCAGTGGTTAAGAGCACTGGCTGCTCTTCCAGAGGACCCTGGTTCAATCCTAGCACCCACAACATGGCAGCTCACAACCATCAGTAACTCCACTGTCAGGGGACCTAGCACTCTCTTCTGGTCTCTATGGGCCCTGCACTCATGTGATGCACAGACCATACATGCAGGCAAAACACCCATACACATAATAAAATGAGATAATTTAAATAATCTTAAAAGACAGGAAAAACAAGAGGAGGATAGTGAAGAATATTATGAAGGGGAAGAGAAAAGAGCAAGAAATTTTAAAAAGGAATACAAGGTTTTCCAAGGAAGAAAAAAATTGTAACCAAAATTAGATAAACATAAGAAGTGGAATAAAAAAGTTAAAAGATTTTTAAAAGCAATGAAATAAAGTCAAAATACTACTAAAAGTATAGTAGACAGAAAAAAGGGAAATTGTAGGGGAAAATGAAAGAAGGTTGCCAAACAATAAGAAAATTATGTAATTAAAATGAGGTAAATGCATGAAGGAAAACCAAAAACATACCTTACTGAGAAGAGCACAGTAAGAGAAAGAAGGGGCAACCCCCCCCCCGTAAAAGGAAAGAAAATTAAAAATGATGGAGTGTTGGGTTAGCTTCTTTCCAGCTGGGTCTTGAATATTGAAGTCTGCCAATATCTATATGTGGAAGAGCAACTTACGGACTCTCCTCTTCCCTGGGATTTATGGGTGTGCAATGGCCACCATCGCTGTCTGTAGTACATCTGAAGTTCTTTGTGTACTAGGGGCCTCTGCTGGACACACTTAGCTTTTTCATCTTTGGACCAGATAGGTTTTCCCACTTTCCAAACTCTCCAGATCATGTGTGGCTAGTATTCTAGCTGGAAGTTCTCCCTACTATGCTGGCATTCGCAGAATGAACCCCACACTGAGTTCTGTGCTAGTGAACTCACCTCCATACTCTCGGAGGCCCTCCAAGCATTAATCACCCTGCTAAAGGGAGGTAGCTGTAGATACCAAGTGGTCTGTGGGAGTCTCAGTTCTCACTCTGCAGGGAAAGCCAAAGGATGATCCACCTGCTGACCACTGCTGTTACTCTGAGCGCATGAGGTCTTCATCCGCAGACCCAGGGCAAGGGCACATTTCTTTATACACTTCACTGCTTCAGTCCCATGCCAGCTGGACTTTTCAGCTGGCCGGTGCCCAGCCCTCCTGTTTTCCACGGCTGTTTCCCAGGGCTACCTCTTGCCTTGGGGCCACAGTAAATTTAATTAAGGCATCATTACTTAAGACTGTTCCTTTTCTCTGGCCCTTAGGATAGCTCAGGTTTGAACAGTGGATTCTGCTTCAAGATGGTGCCCTGACACAGCCTTCTGAACTAGGGGAGCTCTTCTCATTGCTGACCCATCCCACTGAGAAGGCAATGCTTCAGCAAGCCCTGCAGCCGGATTTGAGACTTCTGAAGGCTGAGGATTTGTCCTGTGGTTAGGACTACTGCCTTTTTTCATCAGGACTCCCTCGATTTCTGCTTCCCCTGCCTCTTCAGATCAGGTGGTGTAAAATGGTTCTTTTTGGGAATTTCTGTTGCTCTTCCCCGGCCCCTTCTCTCTGAAGTAGAGCCTGTTTTATCTTACCTCGTGTACTGCCCCCCACTTTGGTTCTTTGAAACAGGGTTTCTCTGTGTAGCCTGGTTTCCTGGAACTCACTTTGTATACCAGACTGGTCTTGAACTCAGAGATCTGCCTGCTCCTACCTCCCAAGTACTGGGATTAAAGGCATGCACCACCACCGTCCGGCCTCCTTGGCCCTTCTTTACTAGATGACCCAGATGTAGCTCCTACAGGTCAGCCATTTCATTTTATAACTAGGCATTTGTTACAATAATCACTGGGCCATTCCATCTCTTCTAGCATGAGAGGGCACAGCCTTTGTCCCTTTTTATCCTTCTACTCTTCCATTGTGAAGACACAGTGTTAATCATCTCTATAAGCTGCAGCAACAAGGCTACATTTATAAAGCAGAATTGCCCTTGCCTGTCACCAAATTGGTCTGCACCTTGACTTGGGGTTTTCTGGCCTCCAGAACTGTATTCTAATTACAAATCATTCTATTTTTGTTGTTGTTGTTGTTACAGGAGCAGGTTGATAACTAGTTTTATCAAATAGTCTTTTTCCCATTGACTCAAAATGTTACCTCTAGCATATACTAAGGTACAAGTTGTCCCTAGGGCCCTAAGAAACTTTAGTCTGTGCATGGCCACCCATAGTAACTTTGCTGTTTCTTTCTTTTATAAGAATTTCTTTGTCATGATGTCTCTTCACAGTACCAGAACAGTGACTAAGACAGAAGTTGGTACCAGGGACTCGGGTATTGCTGTGATAGGCCTGACTGTGCTGTTTGTTGGAGGAATATGGAAGACTTTGGGACTTTAGACTAGAAAAGGAGCTGGATGCTTTAAGCGGGGATTAATGGGCATCATAGTAGGGTCATGGAAGACAGTGCTAAGGGTGATTTGAATTGTGGGGGGCCAGCTCAAGAAGTTTCAGAGGGGAAGAATATTAGTAAGTAGCCTAGAGATATTCTTGTCATATTTTGGTAAGTAATGTGGCTGGGTTTTGCTCTTGTCCTAAAACTGACAGAGACAAAATTGAAGAGTCTTGGAGTCATTAATCCAAGACTTCAAGGCAGAGGAGACTTCAAGGTAGCCTAGTACTAACTGTGTCGTGTGGTCATTAGTAATCACTCTTATGCAGATCTATAATGAAAAGGAGCAAGATGGACAAAGAGAAATACAAAATGTACTGTTTGAGGAGAAAGGGAGCACCAGGAAGTGTAATCAGAGAGTCCAGTTCTTGTGGAGATGAAAATGTTTAAAGAAAAACCTGTTAATAAATGGAATAAAGGGTGTGGTGACCTCAGGGCAAGACCCCACCCAGCTAAGCTTCCATCTTGTAAAAAGGAAATAAAGAAAAGCTTAAGTAGTAAAGGAATCTATCAACAACAGAAAGCTAATGCGAAGGGCTGGAGAGATAGCTCAGAGGTTAAGAGCACTGGCTGCTCTTTCAGCAGCTCCAGAGTTCAGTTCCCAGGAACCACATGGTGGTTCACAACCATCTGTAATGAGATCTGGTGCCCTCTTCTGGTGTGCCGGCAAAGGCAAACATACAGTACAAAACACTGTATACATAATAAGTAAATAAATAAATCTTTAAAAAGAAAAAAAAGCTGATGCAACTGTAATTGAATAGGAGGCCAAGTTCCTGCCCCATCAAACACCAGAACTTGGCAGCTTCAGCCAGCCACATGGTTCTGGCTTTAGAGTTAAAGATTAAAGAAAGAGATTGTGGAGTCTCCCTTAACAGCCAAGGAAAGCTTCTGAAGCCAGGTATGTGTCCTGCATGGAGGACCAGAGAGGCCACTGTATGAGGCTGTGAAGGTAAAACCTGGATTGTGTTAGAGACTCCATGATATTGGAGATGCCAGAGTCATGGGATACCTGCCAAGGAAAGCTGCAGATCAGGTATAGAACTAGCTCAAGAAAGAGAAGTGTGTGGCTGGCAACAAAGCTTAAGAGTCGGGAATATTCCAACAGTCTCCCAAAATGGGAGGAGAGCAGATCATGGAGGGGGAGCAGGGCTTGGGAGCATCCTGTGAGCGAGGAAAAGCTGAAGCCAAATGGATAGCCCTGAAACATAAATGTGTCTTTATCATGCAGCACACCTGCTACCCACATCTGAACACTTTACAGAAGACTCTACAGAACCCGGCCCAGCCATTCAAATTACACCAAATGAAGACAAAACCTAGGCCTCTCAAAAAAACCAAACAACCAATACACACATGTAACATAGTCCCACTGTAACACTGCCACAAAAAGAGCCACACTGCGCAAAAAAGGAGGGTATAGAGGCTGAAATTTGTGTCAAAGTAGTTTTTGTTATTGCACTTTATTCTACACACTTAGTATGTTACACTTTTATATAATACTGTAATAAACATTAGTTCTTTAAAACAAATAAAATATTACATAAAGATAAAAAATAAAAGCAAAAATCCCAGCAAGCCATCCAGACTAAGTTTCTTGTCAACCCGCTGGGGTAGTTGGCCTCCCCAGCAACCCCAACTGTCAGGCGTTCACACAGTCTCCACCATGTCAATCACACTAGGTGCTGCTATAAAGCAGATGAAGTTAGACTCTTAACAACAACAGTACCACCTGAAACTTCTAGGGGAGTCTGCAGTACAGGTGTCTTAAGGCCACTTTAATATCACACTAGCTCTACCCCACATACCCCAACACCTAGAAGACTAAATCCTCATTTTCTTTTAAGAAAAATGTGGACTGTTTAACCCAGAAAATGCAAATGCATGTTCTGAACACTTACAGCAGCTCTGCACTTTCCAAGGTTATTAATCTATCCTGACACAACATGGGTTCGGGAAGTCTCCCAGTAAGCTAGATCAAACAAGCAGGGCATCTCTCCAAAGCAAGATCAGAGGGTGCCTCAGTTTCCCTAAGTGTGACTGTACTGACCCATCCCCTGGGCTTCTCAGTACTAAATAAGACAACAACAACAAGAAAAATAAAGTGTCATTTAGTGCACTTGTCACTTTACAGCCCTACCACCCGTGCCACTTCTGTCAGGAAGAACATTGACTTTCCAGCCCTCTTTGACCTTTGTGCTTTGTTTTGGTACTAGACACTGAGCCCAAGGCCCTGTGCGCACTAAGCTCGTCCTCCCACTGAACTAGGCCTGCCCTGAGTGCTCTAACCTGTCTGAGAGCCCAAGCGAAAACACGGAATGCACTTGGGGAGCTGACGCGAGTTCAGCTCCCATGCTCCTGCCCTAACTGTGTAGTAGTGCACCCTTTCTTGGGTTCCTTGAGCTTTAGTGTTAGTATTTTGACCCAGTGGCTGCCTAGCCCTGTCCCTTAAAGTGGATGGAGTCAGAAGTGACTCTCTTTGGTCTGGGAACAACCAGAGCAGTCCACTTTCTGAGAGCAGTGAAAGACTGCTCAGTCAAGAAGTGACTCAGCTGTGCTACTGCGAGCCAGACTCTGCCAGCGTTTCTTCTGATTGCTCTGCAGAAAAGCCTGCCACTCCATTCTACAGCAAAATCAGTAACCAGGCTTTCAGCTCCGAAGAAGCAGCCAGGTGGTCACTTAAGGGCTACAGTAAACTGCCCCTATGGAAATTTTTTTGAAGGTAACTCTTTATGCCACCCTTCTTCCTCCCTTAGCCTGGAGGTAAATCTTCAAAACTTTGGCCCTTTCAAGCCCTGTGCTAAGTGCCACCATACCTCTTTGAGGACCTAGTGTCTTCCCAAGTAATATACAGTACAGTACATTTCATGGCATTTTATCACTGAAATAATAACAGATGCCAAAAAACAATCCAAAATTAGCTTACAATGTTATAAAGTAAAATATACACAAATTAGACACATGTGTTTACATACTCAGCCAGCTGAGCATTGAAATACCACCACCACATACCCCCATGTGGCCTTTGGCTTGCCCGGCCAGACACTTTCAAGAATATCTTGGACTTTTCAGATACTTTTTAATGAATGACTACAAAACTACTCCTTATCTCCTCTCTTAGCATTAGCCTCTCCCTCCCACTGGGAAGAAAAAATAGAGGGAATCTTCTTTTTAAAAATCAAAGATTAAAAAAAAAAAGGAGCCTGCAACTTGACAGGAGACTGAAAATGGACTCTGGCTGGGGAAAACAAAGTCTAACCTCCCACTTCTGAGTCTGAGCTAAGATGTGTGAAGAATGTCAGGAATATGGTGTCCATGCTAGAACTACAGTCTCTATATTAGAGTTCAGAACAAGGGGCAGCAGTCTCCACGCCACACAAGACCTCTTGAAGTTTCACACAATAGACCTAACTCATAGAGATGGCTCATTCCTTCTTTCTTGACACCTGGCTTCCTGTACATCCTACTGTCTCCAGAGGACAACAAGTTAATGCTCAGAGCAGAGTACCTAAGTATAGTTGAGTAGATGTGAAAATTCTAAGAGCTAAACTAAGCATTCTAACAAAGTGAGGCAAGAGCCAACAAACCCAAAGACACTGGGCCTATCACGTGTCTGTTACAGTTTGCATACAGTTTGGGTAGAAAGCACTGCATTTCTGAAGAGCTGTGAGTAGGTAGGAGCCCAGTATGCTCAGCTGCATCCTCATCAGAGCTCACGGGGCCTAGTATTAAAAGTGAACTTTGAGAGCTCTATGAAGCTGGCGTGTAGCTCATGAGAGCAGTTCCCAGCAGATCTGTGGCTGTGGGACTGATCCCCAGCACTGAGAAGGAGATAAGAGAGTAGTTGTACAGTTAAAAGCTGGGCATGGCAGCACATACCTGTAATCTCAGCACTTTGGAGCATGAGGCAGAAGGATGAGATTTTTAAGGCCAGCCTGGGCTACATCCCATTAAAACAACAACAAAATTATAGTCTATTTTTAATCAGACACTCAAGTCCAACTACCATGATATCTGGAGTAGTCCTTCCTTTTTAAGGGAAAAGAAGGGTAGGAGGTGGGGAAAAACACAAGAATCAAACAGATTCTGTTCTGGGATAGTCCTGCCCTGAAGAAACCAGGGCTTCCTGGCCCTGGAAATGTAAACACTGGGTCGTGAGGGCAGACAGCTTCACACCCAGCTGCCTTCTGGGGCTTCTGACTTACAACTGAGATCCTGGTTACAGGGAACAAGAACCAGTCAACCACAAGGTATATTTGGCTGGGATGGTTTGTTTTTTTGCCCTTATAATCATACAGCCCTGAACTAATGTCATGTTTTCTAAGTGGTCTCTATCACTGGATAAACTGAACTGTTCCCACCTAGGGCTGAAGTCACGACAATGATAGTTTTAATCCCCTGCACTTCAGTGTCACACCTGTTTTAGAAACATAGACAGTGAATAGCCAGTGCAAACAGTTGCCTCCTTTTCAGTTCTGAGGCCAGAACATCACATTCTTCAGCTTTTACACGTCTGACACAATCTTTTGCTAAAGAGATAGTGTGAGGCAGTATGAGTACTAGAACAGCCACTGGATTCTCCAGGGTCCAGGAGCCATCTCTGCCCAGGAAGGTCTTGAGTTGCCAACAAGCACCAATTCCCTTGGGAGCTCCCTTAACAAATGACAGATTCTCCCCATGGCCTAAAGGTGAGAGGGAAGGAAGGAATAGAATAAAGAGAAAGGTTTTTGTCTTCAAGTAGAATCATCAAGTCCTCTGTTTGGTTGCTCAGAATTGCACTTGCAAAGCCGGTCCATAATGCCTTGGAGCATAGGCTGGACGATGCCCAGGAGAGGCCTCTTAGAGGGGTCACCATCCCAACATGCTTCCATCAACTGCCAGCACTCCTCATCAAACACAGGAAGACGTTCTGGACGGGTCCCTAGAGGAGAGCAAGGAAATACAGCCAATCAAAGAGAGCTGGGAGAACAGAGAGCTCAGGTTCCCACTGCAGATACCTAGATTATAACCTAACAGGAATGGCAAAAAACAACACTAAAAAAACAAACAAACAAACAAAAAAAACCCACTGGCTTAAAAAAACCCAACACTAAAAGTTGCAGCAGAAACCATTTCTGAGATAATTCAATATAGAGATGTCCAGTAGCAAAGGTTTGGTTTACAGTGTCCTTTCTGCATTCTATGATGGTCTGCCTAACGTCATGCTGTGCAGTGGCCAGAGCACGAGTGTGCCCTGCTGTGCTGTCCGGCTGTCTGTTCTCAGGAGGGAGTTAAAGCAAAGCAGTCTGGTGGCTCTTACCTCTGCGCACATTGTTCCAGAGATGATCTTTGCTAGCACACCTCTCAAATGCCTCAGGGAGCTTGACAGAGCCTGAGCAGATATACCAGAAGAGGATCCCAAAAGCATAGACATCCACGGAATTATCATACTTTCCTGCAGTAAAGACAGATGAGCAACAGTGAGCCGCCACCTTGCTTCTACAGGTCCTTACACAATTCTTAAAGCTTTTACTATCTATTGTTCTTCAAAGTTGCCTGGTAGGCACAGAACTTTTGTAATGCCTGTTTTACAGTATAGAAAGCTAGCTGCTAAGACAGCCAAGAGATAAAAATTTGTCAAAAGAAAAAGAAAATCATTTTTAATGATTTTTATCATTTTAATGGGACAGTCTGCAAAATCAATTCTAAAAGGTCATATTAGAGAAATATGGATGGGAACAAGAAAATAAAGATTATAAAGACAAAGATTAGCAGGTGTGGTGCACATCTGTAATTCCAGCAATCAAGAGATTAAGGCAGAGGATCATTTGAAACAGTCAGGATACATAAGAAGATCCTATCTCTCATAGAAAGATCTCAAAGGCAAAGGGGAATATAGAGCTGGTGAGCAGCATGTCTTCTTTTTTAGAGCAGGGATACAAAAGAAGAAAATATTGTATAATAGTATTCTGACGGCAACATGGTAGATAACAATAAAAGGAATTTAAAAAAGCAGCAGGCAAGGCGGAGTAACAGCAGCAGGAAGAGAACAAAGTAAACCTAGGAAAAGAAAAAGGGTCCATTATTTGGCTCCAGTGTGCCAGACTCAGTTGTTTACTAATTCCTGGTCCTGTGTACCACCCAGTGAAGAACCAGGTGACAACCTCTATGAAATGAATGAAATTTAGGGGCTGGAGAGAGAGAGAGAGCTCAGTGGTTTAGAGCACTTGGTGTTCTTACAGAGGCCCAGGGTTTGATTCCTAGCATCCACATGGCTCACAGACACCTGAAGTTGCAGTTCCAGGGCATTCAATAACCTCTTTTGACCTCCCTGAGCACCAGGCACACTCATGGTACACATACATACATGCAGCCAAAATATTCATAAATATTAAATATTTAAAAAGAAATAGAATTAAATGCATTGTTATACTAGTCATATCAATACTAGTGACTGACCTATGATTTCTTTCCCATCTTCCTTGGTACAGTACCATCATCCTCCATCCACTATGGTTCAGAGTTTCAAACTTCCATGACAGCCATTCTTTTCTATTCAACACTCACATCAAGGCAGTAAAAAAGCTTTCCCATTGTCTTCTGAATTTAACTCCAATCTGTAACCCTGTTTATTTCAGCATCAGTACCAACCATTATTAACCATGGACACAAGTCTTTGCCTAACTGGTCACCTCACACTGATTCTTCTCCCTCACATCCCTTCCACCAATGGCTGTGAAGCTGGTCCAGGCATGTGTTCTTTGCCACCCTCCACTGCTTAAAAGCTCAGTACCTCCTTACTTACGTAAGACCCTAACCTTCCCCAAGGTTTTCAGTCTGTGGACTTCTCTGGCCTTGTCTGTCACTGTTTGCCAAGTGGATTTCTTTCCTGCCATAAATATTTCTGTTTTGCAATTTCCCTTGGTATTTCCCCTTCTCCAGCCTCCAGATGTTTCTGCCCTGATGACTGGACTCTACAGCCAAAAAGGCCTAGATTCAAGTCACAGTTTCATTGCCTTCTACCTCAGTGTTTGAGGCCAGTTACTTCATCAATCCAGCCCTGGTTTACCTATGAATCTGACATAAAAATATACCAACATCATCACAGGTTTGCTGAAGGGATTAAGTAAAACGAGATCTCGAGAAACATACCTGTCCTGCCGACTACAAAGTGCACACTCAGACCTGAGTTCCCTTTTCACTATCTATTTTTCTAGATAGGACTCAAATATTACCCCAGATCTCACTTCTACCATAAAACCATCCAGGATTCCAACCTAAATTTATTCTTTCACTCTGCATCACAGTAACCATAGCACCTGTAATTTAGCATTTGATGCTGCCTGACATCCCTTCCAAATTATTTTACCTCTCTCAGTATATCTCCATGTTGATAATAAGTTCTCTAATGACATGTTCCATCATTTAGAAGTTATTCAACCAATATTTTATGGCTAAGTAAGTGCTAAGTATGGCAACTGTAGCACTAATAGCCCAGAGACACATCCAAAAGAGGACTTGGCAACTCCCATTTTCATTTACAGTTCTTTCTCACTTCTTTACCTCTTCCCTCTCCCTGTTTTGGTTTCTTCATTACCTCGGCCACACCTGCCAGCAGTACACCCCAACTCAGAGTACTGGGGTCTGCCTAAACCCACTCTTTGCCCTCTAGTCTTACCTGTGAAAAGTTCAGGGGCCATATGGATTGGTGTCCCAACAATGCTGCCTGACATCATAGCTTCTGGCTTGCAGAATCCTAAGTCAGTGATCTTGGCACGGTTTTGTTTGTCCAGCTGCCAAAAATAGCAGGTCAGAGTCACCTTGTGTCTGCACACCCAGCCTCAAAGCAGTACTTACTAAGTCCTTCCTTCAACCTTACTATGTCAGACTCGTTCCTGTCACTGTCCTCTTCCCCAAATGTGAGCAAGGACTGTTTCTTCACCTTTATATCCCTGGAACACACTGGGATCACTATAATCTTGTCAGAATGAGTAATGAAGGTCTGTAAAATGAGGAAAACATGTTGGCACCTGACCTCCCTCTCATCAGCTGAAGTAATTCTTTAATTTTTGAAGCTCTAATCCAGGGCTGAGTGTAGCTCTGTGGCAGAAACCTGAACCAGCATGCACAGACCCTGGCTCTACCCCAGCAGAGGAGAAAGAACAGCAATGACGTAAAAACAAATAAGCAGAAATTGATCCTAGAGAATAAATGTGTCCCAGTTGGCTACTGATTGTCTCTTAGCTTCCTATCAGTAATTTTTGAACTATCTTTCTCTCCCCAAAACTGCAACTTTATGGGGTGTTGCCATGTGATACTGGAAGATATTTTTTCCTAAGTAATTACATTTTATTTATTTACTTTGTGTGTGCATAGATCAGAGGACAAGTTGTAGGAGTCTGTTTTCTCCTTCCACTATGTAATAACAGGAACCACAGCTTGTTGAGCCATTTCGGTGACCATAATAGATGTTTTCAAGAGGAGTCTGTCAAAAGATTCCTTATGTTTGTGCAATGTGACTTCAAGGTGCGTTATGCATGTTAGCTCTCGTCTAGCATCTCTGGATCGAGCCCCAAACAATAGCAAACACCTGGACTCCTCAAAAATACCAATGACATAAAAACAAAAAAAGGCAAAGATTATTCTAGATTGAAGAAGGCTGAAATAGCATAATAACAAGATATACTGTAGCATCCTTGGATTAGCGCCTAGGCTAAATAAATAAATAAACAGCAAACAGACCATATTTGGAACAACTGGATATAATGGAGACAATAACAGAGTATATGTTTTTGTTGTTGTTGTTGTTAGTTTGTTGGTTTTGGTTTTGTCTGTAGCTTTGGTGCTTGTCCTGGAACTAGCTCTTGTAGGCCAGGCTGGCCTTGAGCTCACAGAAATCCACCTGCCTCTGCCTCCAGAGTGTTGGGATTAAAGTCATGCGCCACCACCACCACCCCCGCCCAGAGTATGTGTTAATAACAGTAGTGTATCAATGATAGATTTCTTGAGTGTGGTAATGGCATTTTAATTATATAGAAGATACTTTTTTCTTAGGAGAGGTACATTGACATATTTAGGAGTGAATTGTTATCAGCAACTTACCTTCATATGGTACAGGAAGATAAACAGAAAATATGACTGAGTGGGTACCCTGGCAGGAGCATAGGATACAAGAGCAGCTGGGTTTCCATTAAGCCACTCTATCCCACTCTTTTCTATGAAGTTAAAATTTCCCACAGTGGAGGGAAAAGTATTTGACACAGGTAGTCTGTTGAAATTGCTCCTTAAGTTAAATTCAGGACACCATCTACCCACATGGAAATGCTCCTGCTTTCCATGTAGTCTTTCCCTAGAATCAAAGGCCTTTTATACAGACCCTCTGCAGAGGCAGGGACCCTCTCTGAATAGAGCTCTTACTCACCAGCACGTTCTTCAGTTTGATATCCCGATGGACAAGCCCCTGGCTGTGCAGAAAGCGGATTCCCTCCACCACATCCAGAGCTATCTGCAAACGTGTCTCCAGGGTCAGCCCAGCCTGGGAAGGGAAAAGAGCCCAACTGAGACTTCAATTGTGAGCGACTAAATGACTTAGGGTGGCACAAAAGGGCAGATCAGTGACTGGGAGGTGCAGGGAAGAATGAGCTGTGTAGGACACAAAGCACAAGGAAGCCCTTTGCAGGCGGCAGTTGGTCAGCAGGACCACCCCAGACTGAAGCAGAAGTCCGAGGTCTGGCGGCATCTCACTCCCAGCATCCGGGTGACTCTGGCACTGTCTCACGGAAGATTTGCTTTCACAGGCTTGGTTAGCCCAGGTTTGATTTTATGGGCTCCAATCCAAAGTTACTCTGATAACTTTAACTTGGAGTCTTTAGGATTCTGAAAACTGTCCTATTAATTTCCTCCAGAAATTAATTTCCTCCAAGATCCTCAAATGGATCTAGCCCATTTACAAAAGAATTTCATGTGCTCCTGAGATAAAGAGGGAACCACTTGGAGTCTCTTCATCTCACCATTTTCTGTGACTCCCGAAAATATTCCTAAGTTTCTCTGCCTTACTTCTGAAAGTCTCCATGTAAGCTCATATAGGGGAATCCAGACCCTCTGAGATCAGCTTCTGTCTCCTTCAGTTCAGCTCCAAGGCAGGAGGCAGACAAGAGAAACCTAATTCCCTTATTAGTGAATGTTTTAGATGAGAGCTTAAACTCAGCATTCAGCTGAGAGCTTCACCCTTACTCAAATGTCATTCTTCAGTGGCACAGCCCAGTTTAATTTTTAAAAAAATCAAGATCACATAACAAGACCTTATGACTTCATGACTGACCCCACCCCACCTCTCTCTCACTGACTACAATTTTCTTTTTAAAGATTTATTTATTAAGCATACAATGTACAGCTGGCAAGGAAGGCACAAGGTCTCATTACAGATGGTTGTGAGCCATCATGTGGTTCCTGGGAATTGAACTCAGGACCTCTGGAAGAGCAGCCAGTGCTCTTACCCTCTGAACCATCTCTCCAGCCCCCTACAATTTTCTTAAACATGCCTGGAAATTACACATCTTGCTATAATTTGATAGTGCTGAATAAAATCTTGCATAAATAGTCATTAATAAATATTTGTTCACTTAACAAAAACTGGCTTTATCCAAAAGTGTAATAAGAAGCTTTCCATTCTTCTAAAGAATCTACATTTTCCATCACACCACAGGACATCAAAATGGTAAATAAGCTGGGCTTGGTGGCACATGTCTTTAATCCTAGCACTCTGGAGGAGGAGGAATGTGGATCTCTTGTGAATGAGAGACCAACCTAATCTACATAGGAGAGTTCCAGGCCAGCCAGTGCTACATAGTGAGAGCCCGTCTCAAACAAACAAACAAACAAACAAAAACAAAAAAAACAGGCAAATAAGCAATTTTAAAAAGCAATGAATAAAAGCATTACAGAAATATACTGGGCTAAAAGTGAATTCTGAAAAATGTCTGACATTTTTCTGGAAATAATGAAGTAAATGAGGTTACTCCAACAATCTATGAAAGTGAGAAGTTCTGAAACAGCAGGAAAGGATGAAGTCCAGGAAGGAACCGGCTCCCAGCTGGCTCTTGTCCCTGGCTGCCTCCCTCACCTTCAGCCCTGTGTAGAGGTCCCGGTGCAGCCGCTCCATAATAAGCAATACCGCAATGCTGGAGCCACCACCATAGCTGTAATCAATGACAGAACCGTGAAGATCCACCAATCGCTGGTGTTTTGGCAAAGACCTAGGAGAAAGAGAAAGGTTTGGGCTACCACACTCAGGCTCTAATTCTGCAAGAGATGCAAGGATGTAGAAAGAAAGAACCTCACAGTCACACACAGTTCAAGTCCAGACAGAGGAAAAGAAAACTACTTCTCCACCAAGGTAAAAAACCATGGACTATCAATGCTTGCAGTCCCTTAGTGACAAGAAAGACAACAGAATGAAGAGCTGAGAAATTGTGATAGAGAAAACTAAGCAAAGATAGCATGTCTGGCCTAACCTACAAACACTAGTTATAATGTCTTTAAATCTAGGTATATAGAGACAAGATATGCTGTAGCTTGTGATACAAAACTAAAGCCAGCCTTTGGCTTCTCTGGGTCTTACCCAGATTAATGAAACCAAGACCTACCTCATGTAGTGAAACTCCAACGCCAGGTCATTCCAGTGCTTCTCATCAGGAGGAACAACTGACTTGAGGGCACAAGGGAAGTGTCCCCCCCAGTTGTCACACAGGTACACTACACCATATTGGCCCCGGCCTAGTTCCTGTCCTAATTTAGGTTTACCTATAAGATACAAAGACAGCAATAAGGCAGAAGGAAAAGGAACTTACCAGGCGTTCTTTTTAAGATTCTTAGATGCAACCCTGCCGAGAGGCCAGAAGTTGGTAATCATGCAATCATGCAATGGGGAGAAACTCAAGTGTTGTTCTAACCCAGTAGGCAATAACTGAGTTGGATGATTTTGAATAAACTTTGATCTTGTTATTCATATTACACCAGCAGCAGAACCAAATAGGAATTCAGAAGCATCACTAAGTGCTGGGGCAGCTTTACAAGGTAGTAGTAGCCTGAGACATTGGGATTCTTGGTAAAGGAATGCTAGAGGTCCCTGCATTCCCTCCAATTTACTTGGAAAGAAACAAGGACTCACGGTGAAGCAAGACATCCTGTAAAGACCGGCTCTCTAGTGAAAGGCGGGCCAGACGGGGGGCATGGTCTTTTCGAACCTTTAGCCACAGATCTTCAGTTTTCTCCAGCCGCCCAGAATGGCCAGCCTCCAGCTAGGAGAAAAAGACAACATAATACTCAAGACACTCACTTCAGATTCTCCACTGGATTCAGAGAAATAATTATATATTTTTCATGCCAACAATTGTGAGAACAGCATATATATGACATGTTTAATACAATGATAGTGCATAGTCAATAGTCATTTTTCTCTTAGATACATAATCACATATATTCATTCTCTCTCTCTCTCTCTCTCTCTCTCTCTCTCTCTCTCTCACACACACACACACACACACACACACACTCAGGAGGACCATATAATTGTGATGATCTGGTATTGTTAGAAAGTCATTCCTCTGTCATTCTTAAAATACGATATAAACTTATTTAAAGTCAGTACTCCTCTCTACTCTTTTTTCACTCAGTTATATATGGGAAGAAATTAACTGCACTCACTCTAATTTTCCCAGAGTTATAAAAAGATCCACATGAAAAATTTGGTGATGAACATATTATTCTTTAACAGAATAAAAATACACTGATTTTTTTAAACTATAAGGATACCAGAGAGCAAATTACTTCCCTCTAGATGAGTATCTTTTCTGCTTATTCCAGCTTTTGCTCCTTTCCTGCATACCAACCTGCCTCAAGGAGGCTGCAAAAGCCTCGTGAGAACAATTGAGCCGAGTGCGGAACTGGCTACATATGCTCTTGGCCAACTTGGAGGCACTGAGGCTCTCGATGGCTTCCTGGGCCACCTTCCTCTTCCACTCTAGAGTGATGGTGGGTGGGCTCACCCATGTGATCCGCTGGATGATCTGCCGAGATGAGGACAGTAAAGTCACTAAAAGGAAGAAGGAACTCCCAGGCAGCTCCAACAATGCCTCTCCTTCACTGGGCTCCTACTCGTCAGGAACAGCCCTTAACGTAGGAGCCTATGAAACCCAATGTCATCTCTAACCCATCTACCTCAAAACCAGGGTTCATCCAGAGGAAAGCACCAAAGAACAGGAAGCCTAATTGAAATGCTCACACCCCTCAACATGTTCTATTCAGGGCCAGGGAGTAACTCTCCTTCTGAAGCAGTAGTAACTCTACATAGATGCGAGTCTAAGACAGGAACCACACTCTTGGCCCCTGGCAACAGTGTGTGTGTGTGTGTGTGTGTGTGTGTGTGTGTGTGTGTGTGTGCGTGTCACACATGCATGCCTTTTTTTGTTTGAGACAGGTCTTTCTACATAGCCCTGGTTATCCTAAAACCCAGGTAGACCATCAACTCATAGAGATCTGCCTGCCTCTACCTCCTCAATGCTGGGATTAAAAGTGTGCACCACCATGACTGACTCAATGTCTAGATTTTTGTTGTTTACTTTTTTACTCTTTTGGTACCAGGGAATGAAACCTGTGCCCCTTCATATGTTAGGCAAAATATCTACCACCAAACTATATCCCCAGACCCAAAAATACCTACTTCTGAGAAAACATTTAGGCTGAATAAAAGAAAGACAAAACAACTAGTGAGGTGGAATTTTATGGCTTCATCAAGTATTACATAAATCTGTGGCTTTTTAGGGCTTAAAGGGAACAAGCATACAACAGAATTCTTTCAGAGAGGCAGACCACCAAATAATGGCCACCCTACTTTAACAGCATATTCTACGATCTGTTCTGTTGGAGAGTCTAAGATGTAAGTGAGCCCAACATGGACTGAAATGACTTCTCTGAGGAACACTCACCTGCTTGATTTGTTCCCAAAGCATCCTTGTAACTGAGGACCCAGAGTGAAATGTGACTTCAACATGATAAGCGGCATTTAAGATCTGAAAGAACACGTGAAGGAGCACATGCAGATAGTCATTTCTGAACAACTTCAAGAACAAGTCCAAGTTGGGTGTAGTGGTGTATACCTTTAATCCCTGTACTTGGGAGGAAGAGGAAGGTGGGTCTCTCCGAGGCCACTCTGTTCTAGATAGCAAGTTCTCAGCCAACTGGTCTATAGAGTAAGAGACCACACACACACCGTTGAGCCAGACACAGTACTTGGGAGGCAGAGGCAGGAGAATAAGAATTCAAGACCAACCTTGACCAAATTAGCAAGTTAAAGGCCAGGCTAGTCTTGGCTACATGCGCACCACTCCTACCTTCTGCCCAAACAGAAGAATACCGTCCAGTCTGAAGACTTGCAGACTTATCCCTAAACACAGACAGAGTCAACTGAAGTTCATCACCTCTTTTACTTTCTAGGTTTTTTTTTGTTGTTGTTGTTGTTGTTGTTTTGACACAGGGTTTCTCTATGTAGCTTTGGAGTTCTGTAGATTAGGCTGACTTTAAACTCACAGAGATCGCCTGCCTCTGCCTCCTGAGTGCTGGGATTAAAGGCATGTATCACCACCACCGCCTAGCCTTCTATTCATTTTTATCAACTGTAATTTTACAACTCATAAGCGCCTCCCCTAGGCAGTAGTCATATAATAGGAAAACAAAATGTAATTTCAACTAGACTGTTTCAAAGGGAAATCCTTGGCTAATATGAGGTTGGGCTTGTGTGTGAATTATTCTAGATGTTATCTGTGACACAGTGCCTTAGCAATCATTCTTTTCATACCTGTTTGAGATAATTGCTGGTAATATGAACTGAGACATCCTGTGATTTTTCAAGGCTCTGCAGACACCGTTCCAGGGTCCCAACGAAGCTTTCCCGTAGGTAATCTACTGAGCTGATCAGCTTGTTGGCCACCGCCTGATTGAGCCTGGAGATGATGAGCTCTTGGATCTGTCGGATGCAGCATTTGATCTCTCTAGTGCCCACTGTTTCTCCATTTTCAGGGACAATGACATCTACAGAGACAGAGATACATTAGTTAGCAGTGAAGGAAAGGTGCAGACACACTAAATAAGGGCATCTCCCAAGTCATCACTGGTGAACTACCATGATGGTAGCTATGAAAAGATAGAGTTGGTTGTCAAATTCTGAATCATAGTAAGATCAAAAGCCAGGCGATGCTCGGCCACTTACATTAAATAAGATCCTAAAAATGAGCAGTTATGTCTAAAACAAGTCTGTTGATCTTAGTAGCTATTAGGTTTCTGTTACAGGAGGAGAAGAACACCATTCCCTCAGTGGAAACTATCTGAACAGCACAATAGTAAGCACTGTATGTAGGCAATCTAACTTCATTTTCATGGTACGTTTGTTGGTAGGTATTAGTGGCTATATTCTGTAGATTAGAAAATAGCCTCGGGGATAAGACAAGGTAGGCATTGGGAGAGAAGATGTGCAGTCAGGAAGCAATACAGCTAGAATTTGAACATAAACCTCACTTGTTTCAAATCTAGGATCTTTTTTTCTTTTTTTTCTTTTTCAAGACAGGGTTTCTCTGTAGGTTTGAAACCTGTCCTGGAACTAGCTCTTGAGCCCAGGCTGACCTTGAACTCACAGAGATCCGCCTGCCTCTGTCGCCTGATTGCTGGGATTAAAGGCGTGCACCACCACCATCCGGCTAACTGTTAGAGCAATTGTCACGATCTATTACAGGCCATGACACAATTACAGCTTATAGCAATTGATAATTCAGATGCCAACCCACCAGATGAATGGTTCTCTGTTCAGGAGCCCTGCCCCGCAGGGCCTGCAGACCACTGACTCTGAAAACTGTTGCTGTCATCTGTAATTTCACTTGTGAATAACAGCTATGATATCTTCCCATTACCATGCATTTTCATGTGATGTATACATGTAATCTCATGTTACATCTCAATCTTATGGGCACACACATTTGTGGATGGTCAGGAAGATGACTTCTCACTTATCTGTATAATTTTGATGAATGGAAACATACTAAAATATGTTTCATAACTATATCTATTGTTCCAGGTGGACTATAAAACACTTAGAGGTCTATTCTCTATCCTTGGAGATATATATATATATACACACACACATACACACACACACATACATGCATATGCTTGGGAATTTGTAACAGAGAAGTAATAAGAATGTAGAATGTAGAGGACTAAGAATAAGGATGTAAAAGAATAAAGAATTGAAACAGAAAATTAGAAATAAGAAATTATAGGCAATTAGGACAAGAGAATTAGAATTAAAGAAGAAATAAAGAAAACGACCCTCAGATCAAGTGAGTGAAATTAGTATAGAAATGTTTCATTTTCCCCACTCCTGAGAAACATTTCTCTTTTGAAACCCTGGGTAGGGACTGGGAGCTGATCTCTCAGTCCTTACATAAAACAAGAAAAAAAAATTTCACATGTAACTCCATACATATCCCAGGCTGACCTCACACCTACTACTCTGCCTCTTTCCTGAGAACTGGGAGTACAGGCATATGCCACCACACCTAGATTAAAACATAAATATTTCCTAAAGTATGTACATGCTGTTACCCAGCATATGTGAATTACCTTTATTAAAAGACAAATAGCAACAGAAATCTGGTCCTACCAGATTATGTGCAAGCTCTCTCTTAAATCAATTTGTTAATGCTTCAAAGATACTCAGAAAGGACTCAGAAAAACACAAGAACGAGATATGAAATTGCACCCAATATGTGGCTATTTAAGTAGGTGGATCCACAGACCTACAAGTAAGCAGAGTCAGACATTTGGTCTACTAGCTCCAGTTATTTCAAGATCTGTTTAAGCTAAACATTGTAACAAAGGCACTAAACATTGTAACAAAGGCACTAAACATTGTATCAAAGGCACTAAACATTGTATCAAAGGCACTAAATGTGGTATACCTTCCACAGTGCAACCCAAAATTACACTGTCACCTAACCCTGCTGCTCTGGCCGGCTGTCATCATGTGGGTATGATGCCAGCACTGATGATCCAGCGTACTTAGTGAAATACTCAGAGGACTCTAAAACTTCCACTGAAATGAGCATTTCTCAGTCACCAAAGATACATCTCTATTCATCTTTACTGAAAAAAGAGAGAAGAGAGGGAGGAAGGAAAGAAAGAAGGAGATTCTTTGTTTTTGATGCAAGGTATAAGATGATGAAAAATTCCAAGTTCATATTCTTCAACTTTGGCATTTCAGAACACAGATGTATATACTAAAAGAAAGTAAAAGATGACAGACGTTACAGGCGAAATGTGTGGGGGCATAAATGAGTACAGCTGATAGCAGATGGCAGAATTAATGACTTTACAAAATGTGGCATTTAAAGGGTGGTTGGACTTGGTAAAATTCACAGAAAAGTAAAAGATACTTCCGATTTGAGGCAGGACACATGCAAAGAAAAGGTTTAGGGACTGTATGGAGGGCATCAAGCAGTTAAGACCAACCCAGTTAAAACTAGAGGAAGGTAAAGAATGGAAAGTAAGGCTGGCACAGTTGATAAAGGCTTTTGGAGCTGTCAGACTAGATTGAGGTACTCAGTACTGGGCTGTGGAACAGTAAGCCAAGAAAGATGAAGTAAAGAAAGAAAGAAGCTAGGAGACTGATTGGGTAAAAGTACTTCAGACAGACTAGAACCAGGAGTGTTTTGAATGCTTATATCCCAACACTTAAAGAGGCTGAGGCAGAAGAATTGTAAGTTCAAAGCCAGCCTGGGTTATACAATGAAATCCTGTCTCAAAAAATATACAGAAAAGCAAAGCATGGGTAGATATGAAAGCTCAAGGAACTCATGGGTACTTGACAACTCTTTAAACAGGGAATTTAGGGGAAAAGACAACACAGCACATGCTGAGGATTTGAAGCTGGGGACCAGGAAGAAGAGGGTATCAGTAACTTAGAGCAGTTTAAGCTGGAGGTTCTCAACCTTCCCAATGACTCTTTAATGCAGTTCCTCATAATGTGGTGATCCCTGACTATAAAATTTTTCATTGCTACTTCATAATTATAATTTTGCTACTGTTATGAACCATAATGTAAATATCTGATATGTGACCCCTGTGAAAAAGTCATTCAACCCCCA
>JAQHUG010000098.1:4983008-5008046 GCA_028555095.1 Dicrostonyx torquatus
GTCAGAAGACTTCAGGAGTTGGTTCCTTCCTCATTATTGTGAGGCAAACTCTAGTTTCGGCTGCTGTGCTGACAACCCCAGGTAACTGGTCCACTCAGTTCTCCATCTCACTGTAGGAGCGCTGGGATGCAAATGCTGGCTGGCACTAAGGTCTGTGGTAGACTCCAGATTGAATTTGGCTTTCTTTCACCTACTGGGCCATCTCTCATATACACTGCATAAATTACATGTAGCTTTTATTTTGTTTTAACCACAGCTCCTCTAAGTGTATACTCCTGTTCTGAGATAGGGTCTCATATATCCCAGTTTGGCCTCAAACTCACTGTGTTGTCAAGAAGAACCTTGAATTCCTGATCCTCCTGCCTCTACCCCTGAATACTACATCACAGACAAGCATCGCCATGCTTTCCTTCTGCAATGCTGAAGACTAGACCTAGGGCTTCCTATGTGGTGGGTAGGCACTCTGCTAACTGGGCTATACTCCAGCCCCCAGACATTGTAGAAAGATAGAACCAATTTTATTATAGAAAGAAAGCAAAGTATTCGAAGTCTAAGTATTATCTGAAAATTTTTCATTTGAGGGAATTTCTAGCTGGTACTGTAAACCCAACCAAAAGCCTCAGCCTGGGACGTCAAAGGCCGTAGGAGGGAAACACCTACTGCCGCCTTGCTAACTAACCATAATGTCAAACTGCTGACCTCAGCCTTAGCCAAACAAGCTTCTCCCTGTAGTGGCCAGTAATTAACTAAGCAACTCATAACTGGTCAAAATGCTGAGCTATGTGGCTGGGCCTACACAGCATATCTATACAAAGCTCCACGTGCATCAAGACTTAAGGAATGTTGTAGAAAAGGGGTAGAACTGCCATCTTCTGAAAGACATGGCCAGTATACTCATGTACTCACTGAAGCTTTAGTTACCTGCACAGGGTCAAGGCAACAAGACCAGTCAACATTCCAACAGGCAGCATTAATTAGACTAAATGGATTATAAAAAAAAAAATGGGGGTGGGAGGTGGACACATGAAATCGAGATGGGGACATGTTAGGTACCTAGGAAGAGTGAGAGGGGAAGAGTTAAGGATAGAAATGATGAAGATACATTGTTTACATTATGAAATTGTCAAAGAATAAATAAAAGATATATTTCATCTAACTTTTTTCAGAATTATTTGGTTAAATCTTAAAAATTTTCAGGTTTTCCTCAAGGACCACTTTGTGCCTAAGAAAACCATCATCTTGCCTTGAGGGCCTGCCCTCACTTCCCTCCGTGGTGGAGAGTGACCTGAGAGTTGCAAGCTGAACTAACCCTCTCCTCCCCAAGGTGCTTTCACTCATGTTGTTTCCCACAGCAAGAGAGACCCAACTAGGACTGCTCTGTGACTCAAACAGCTGTGTGTTCAGGCTGAAGGTGGGAACTAGCAGTGTCTTGGCTTCCTCCTCATCCAAAGCTCTGGGTTCACGACCACACGGAGAGCAGCGCACACTAATCAAGGAACGGTCCTGCTGGCACAGAGCCACTTACACAGTGCAGCCTTTGCCCTACCCACTTTTCTTTTGTTTTTGAGGCAAAATATTTTATTTTGGAAAGGTTTGATGTTTGAGGTTTGGAGAGGTCCACTTTCTCTGCTGTCCTCTGCAGGACAGATCTTCAAGGTCTTTCTGTCTACCCATGTCTACCTACAGTTTTCCTCCACAACCCCTCTCACTGGCATCTGAAATTTTCTTATTTATTATTTTACAGGATGACTCCGAATTCACTTCCACTTTACTTAAGCATAGCTTTATTTATTATTAAGGTGTGTATGATATGTGTATGAAAGAATACAGGTGGCCGTGTGACAGACCACATATGTGGAGGTCAAAGGACAACTTGAAGAAATCAGTTCTCTCTCCGTCTACCATGGGTTCTGGAGAGCAAATGCCACTCTTCAGGCGTGCTCAGCCAGCACTTTGACCCACTGAGCTATCTCACCTGCTCTTCGCTTTTAAATATTAATTACGTATTAAAGAAAAACTGCTCAAAAAAAAAAAGAAAAAGAAAAACTGCTCTACTCTTGCCATGTCGTAGAAAATATATGGACTCTGGTTGACACAAATACTCTCTAAGGGGAAGTTTAAGTCAATAGGTTTCTAGGCCATTAGAAGCCTCCTAAGAAACTGAGGTTAATATGAGGCCATCCCAGAACTCTACCCCAGATGCACAGGAATGGACAGGTCATCAATAGGAATCTGAAGCTTTATTCAGTGATTGATGAGGCTCACAGGCAAAGAGAAAGTAGATGGAAAAGAAAGATCTGAGTTAAATTTTCACACACTTCTGTACTCACCTTCTTTCATTTCACTATAAAAGCAAGTATGATGAACTGTGGAGGATTCTATCCCTAGTAAGGCTGGGTCACTAAAAGTTCGCTAGCACAAGGACTTCAGTTTGGAAAAAGGAAAAGGCTGCATTTGGCTGGTTATTAGAGAAGAGACAAATGACTACAAAAATAGGGACTTTAGTCTGTCTTTTCAAAAGTAAAACATTTAAATTGTGTTTGTGTGCGTGTGTGCACATGTGTGTGTATACATATGAAAGTGCAGGGCCTGCAGAGGCCAGAAAAGGGTGTCAGATCCCCTGGAGCTAGAGTTACAGGAAGTTGTAAGTGGACCCACGGTGCTGGGAACTGAATTCAGGTTCTCTTCAAGAATACTCTTAATCACTGACTCACCCCTCCAGCCCGGGAATGCTTCTTAAAAACACTGATTCATTCTCTAAATGGAAGGAGGAGCTAGCTTATTGTGTGCTAACATTGCTGGGTTCTTTATACATTTTGTCTCATTTTTGCTTCACATCAATCCCAAAAGACAGGGATGACTGGACCATCTTACATAGTCACAGAGCTAGGTGACAAACCCAGATGCTACACAGTTCCTCATCTACCTAGCCACAAAACTGTTTAATCAGTTCCTGAAGGTCTACTATGTATCAGGATCTGCCTGATCCGATGTCAGGAGCTCTGAAAAATGAAGGCAATGACATGCTAAGCAGAGGTCTGAAGAATCCTCTCTCTCACGCTATGCTTAAGAAGTATGCCGGCTGCCGAGTAAAGCCTCCCTACAAAACACGACAGCATCCTCTAAGAATGGGTGAGATATCACAAAAGAAATCACAAAGAAATTATTTTCAAAAAGCTTAACAGTCGAGTATAACCCAGGCCTTGTGCTCTGCTGTCTTAGTCAGGGTCACTATTGCTGTGATGAAACACCGTGACCAAAGGCAAGTTGGGGAGGAAAGGGTTAATTTGGCTTGCGCTTCCACATCACTGTTCATCACTAAAGAAAGTCAGGATAAGAAGTCAAAACAGGGCAGTAACCTGGAGGCAACAGCTGATGCAGAAGCCATGGAGGGGTGCTGCTTACTGGCTTGCTTCCCCTGATTTGCTCAGCCTGCTCTCTTATATAATCCAGGACCACCAGGCCAGGGTTGGCACCACCTACAATGGGCTGAGCATGCCCCACCCCATCAATCACTAAGAAAATGTCCCACAGGTTTGTCTGCAGCCCAATCTTGCGGAGGCGTTTTCTCAACTGAGGCTCCCTCCTCTCTGATGACTCTAACATATCAAGTAGACATAAAACTTGCCAGAAGATCTACCAACTGAAATGCATCCCTAGCTCCTGGATAAGAATTTTAAAAAAAAGAAATCCTGGCTAGAGGTTTGGTTCAGTGATAGAGTCACATCCTTGTTATACACAATGCCTTGAATTCAATCCCCAGCACCAAAGAAGACATTCACTTTTAACTGCACATCTACTTAATGTCTATTAACCTAGACTAGGTGTTCCTGATTTTCTTTGGCAAACAGTGTAAGCAGGATGGCTGCATTTCACTATGTATGTACAGCATACTAGGATAAGAGTAAGACAACACGTGCTTATTTATGATTTAGTGTTGGTCTGAACTGCCTACATCCTACCTGATGCATCATTTCAGTTCCCCTTTCTTGCCCCATAAAATAATCTGTTCTTTACTTCAATTAGCTCTCTAAAATATCTCTAAAATATATTTACTTTGAATACTTAGAATATCTCTTCTTTGGATATTTTAACCTGCCCTTATTTATTTTCTCTTGGAAAACCATCTGGACCTAATTCCATGCCCTCCTTCCTCCCAACAGCACCTTGCCATAGTCTTCTTTTATACTTCTTACCTATTGACTCTGATCTTTTCATCTAGCTACTACATCCCACAGACAATGCACTATCTAACTAAGGGAATGCGCTGGCTGGTCTCATGTCAACTTGACACACAAACTAGAATCATCTGAAAGGAGGGAACTTCAATCGAGAAGATGCCTCTATAAGAGCCAGTTGTAAGACATTTTCTTAATTAGTGGTCAATGAGGAAGGCCTAGTCCATTGTGGGTGGTGCCGTCCTTGGGCTGATGGTCCTGGATTCTATAAGAAAGCAGGCTGAGCAAGCCAGCGGGCAGCAGCCCTCCATGGCCAGTTCATCAGCTCCTGCCTCCAGATTCCTGCCCTGCTTAAATTCCTGTCCTGACTTTCTAGTGATGTGTAAATGTAAGCCAAATAAACCCTTTCTTCCCCAACTTGCTTTTTGGCCATGATGTTTCACTGCAGCGATAAAAACCCTAACTAAGACAGGTAACATACAATGCTTGTTTTATTAGGCACCAGAATAAATGCCAATAACTAGCCAGAATGTATGGGAAACTAGTCTCCTAACAATAATCTTAGGAAATTTCAGGATCAAATTTTTGTATAAATTTTTTGTTCTCTTATGATTCTTTGTGGTGACTAGATTTTGAAAGCATTAACTGCTAAGATATAATTAAAAATCAGTATATGTATTAAAAACAGGTTATTCCCACTGCTAGCTACTTGTTGAAGGTTATAAAAGGAAAACTGTATCACTGTAACTGGTTACCTCAAATATTTGCAAAGTAGGTAAGACCTTGTCTAGAAATATTTGTCTTCCTCTGTTCCCTGAAATATCTCAGGAGACATCATTATGAGCCAATAACCATGCCACCATGCCAGTTGTGTAGCAGGCTAGTTGCAGGTGACATGTACATTTCCCAAAGAGCCAGGAAGTACCTATTGGAATAAACAAGCTACTGATAAGGGCGGAACAACACAGCTAGCTGTGGTGGCTCATATTTAGAATCCCAGCAAGTGGTAGGCTACGGCAGAAGAATTTTTAAGTTTGAGGTCAGTTTGGGCAAAATAAGTAACATTTATGTTGTTGATGATGATGATAATGGAAGAGGAGAAGAGGACGATGAGGAGGGGTGAAGGGCAGGGAGGAGGGGGAGGAGGAAAAGAGGAAGAACAACAACCTCAGAGCAACTGAAATTATGTAACCGCCACAGTAAAGGAAGCACTGCTGGGGCTGAGGGAATCCTCTCAGGTTGAGCAAACTGAATCTTTACAAACGAAATACACACACACACACACACACACACACACACACACACACACACACACCACTACCACCAGACTGTACAAGTGTGAGGCAGACAACTGTTCCATTATCCCTGTAAGAGGAGATTTGAAAAGGAGGTGGGTAGATGCAGATGACAGAAAGTGAGTGGGGGTGGGGAGGGAATATAAAATACTTGTATGAGAGATTATGAAATGTGCTGCCAACTGGGGAAAAAGCCACATCTGAACACTAAATAAGGTCTCAAATACTAAAGGCGTAACAGTGTTCCCCTTATTAAAGCACAGACGGGGAATCTCAAGGGATCCAGACTAACAAGTTGGAGATACTATGCAGTGTGAGTTGATACAATCTGGTCTATTTTAGAATATTCTGAAAATGGTGATGTTATGAGAACTTTAACATATTAGAAAAATGACCATTGTATAAGAGGGCAGGGGGAAATTCTGCCTTGATAGTTTGACAGCTCAAAGGGACATCCATTTCCCCTAATTCAATTTTGGTTTCCTTTAGCTAAATGTTTCCTTTCTTTACCACCCCCTTCTCCAAATCAAATAGAACCATGAACTCATTGATCCTAAATATAACTGGAGCTGAAGAAAATATTTTTTTACTGGCATGAGCACTCTCCAGGTAGCTGTGCCCTGCTCCAACAGTGAGTTCAGCATCCTGATTACTCAACAGATGAAAGCCTGTGGTGAGAGAGTGGTAGCCAAACCCACAGAGGCCACAAAGCCCCTGGCATCACAGGAAGCTAAGCTTAGAATCCCTGGAGTCTGCTCCCAGCTCCACATCAGAGCATTGGAGAAAAAAGCAAATCTGGAGAAACTCCCTAAGGGAAATCTCATCAGCCACAGAAAAGAGCAGGAGAACTAGAGAGCTTCTCAGGAAGAGTGAGAACCTTCATTTTAACCATGCCAAGAAAAGGCTTCTCTGGTACTGTAATTCCAGTACCCTTCTCAATTATAATTTTGGTGTGTGTGTGAGTGTGTATCTTTGTGTGTGTGTGTGTGTGTGTGTGTGTAGCATGATTGATAAGCATTTGACATACTGCTCTGGCTTCTACACATACACCAAACACATGCATGCATGCACGCACACACACACACACACACACACACACACACACTCATTTAAATAAATAAATAAAAGCAAATAAAATCCTAGAAATATAAATCAAATAGGGTTGGTATGTAGCTCAGCAGTAGAGTGCCTGAAAACAGAGGAAGTCCACCACTACAACTGAACTGAGAGAAAATGGGGATTGTTACTCCAGCAAATAAAGATAAAAGAAACATGTAGAAGGAAGTGAGAAGACTGTCTCTTTTATAGGCCACAGTCGCTGGCAGAGACACCAAGTATCCTAGAAGAGGGGTAGATGGAGAGGTACTAACAAAGACAGAAACACTCTCCCACGTTGGCCAAACTAGCCCATCCTATCTAGCACAGCCACACTGTGCTAGATGATGAACCCTGCATTTTGAGCTCTTTTAATCCTTCCTGCTCTGACCCCAACCATCACATCCTTCACCAACCCCACTTTCCGTCTAGTCTTGGCCTACTCTTAGCTATCTAGTAGCAAATGAAGGCCAGAAAGAGAGGAGTCTTCTTGTATGTAAGCAGAAATGATGAAGAGGCAACAAGATAGTTTAGGAGATGCCACAGCCCTGTGCTTTCCTTGGGAGTTTACATAAAAAGAAGCCAAGGTCTTCTTCAAATGATGGGAGGGATCTTTTGTTCTCTTATATTGAATCACACCTGTCTGTGTTCCTTCTAAGTTAGGGAAATGAACTGCCCTACTCAGTAAATTAACAGCTAGCGCTGAGGAGAAAGCAATAAAATTTCTCACATGGTCTCAGTTTTACTAAAAATATTAATTATTCATCATATCACTGTCTATTTAGAAAAGAAATGGTTAGTTCTAGAAACAAAAAGGGCCTTCTAAGTTTGATAACTACTCTGTAAGATCTTGTCAAGATGCAACAATCACATATCACATATCGCTTCCTCTCTGATGGAGACAAACGTTCCCCGGGGCCTGTAGTATGAGGAGCAGCAGCTGGCGTGAAACTGCTACCGCCTAGCCAGTCAGCTTCGAGGATTACGTTTCTCTCACTGTGTTCCTTTCAGAGCCCAGAATACACAGCACCAGACTACTTTTCTAAAACGTCAGAAAAGAAGTTGGTGCGGACATACATGTAAGGCTGGTACCTGTAGGAGAGCATGATGCATTGTCACCTCCAGTTCAGCTAAAACATGAGCAGCATCCTCGCTGTCTTCTTGAACCTCCAAGTCCTCCTCGGGGATGGTCTCCCAGTTGTTCTGGTGTGCAGCCAGCGTGTGTACTAGTTCATACTGACCAGGGAGTGCCAGGCTGACCCGAGTCTGAGTCCCATAGGTGAAGCGGAGGCGCCGAAGCCTACAGCTCTCATTGCTGTCCAGTTTGATGGTGGGAAGCACCTGCACCCCCAGCAGCAGGTTCAACAGCTGGCACTTGGCATTACAGTTCTGGCCGAGGATCAATATGCAGGGAAGGCAATCCACAATCTGCTGTAGATACTTCTCTTCCTTAGGTGGAAAGGAAATGCAGCTCAGCTGACCTGGTTGGGGAATGGGGAGAGTGGAGGAAAAAGAAATGATAAAGAATAAGGGGAATAGAGAGACTTACACAAAGACTCAACTAGAAGGGGAATTTCCAGGAAACTGTTGGTTGAAGAAGGTACCGGGAAAATGTACTAGTCAGAAAATGTTCTTCAAATGTCATAACTGATCAACCAATAATGTCACCTGACCAACTCATCTCGGGAAACAAAAGGTGACAGTGACCTGACAGTCCTCTTCTTTCATGTAGTGAAGGGACAGCTTACAAGGATTCCATCACAAACACAAGATCATTAAATGACAATAACTAGGGTCTGAATCCAAGTAGAGACTATATCTAAATGTACCAGAATTAAAACCTTCCTCTGACAGAAGGCAAAATAGTTGAATGCACACTCCTTTTAAATCCCTACCCTATGCAGTTTTAGCTTATGCTCCTCATTTAAACTTAAACTTATTTTATTCCTAAATGCTGATAAATACATATATGGAGGGGGCAGTAAAAACCTCTGCAAGATGACATGAGCTCTAAGATGTTTTCCAGTTCATTATCCTGACAGCTGAGCACAGCACCCCAGCTGCCAAGTTTTATTAAGATACTGGATGCTTAATTGAGATCTATATTCTCTCATCAACCCATACTCTTTTCTGTTGATGGCTGACAAGACCATGAGTAAGACAAAGGGTCAAAACTGAGGATAAAATCTAGGCAAATCTAAGAGATAATCTCTTTTGAGGATACCACCACTAACCTAGAGGGCTCACTTCCTCAAACAGATTTCAGTACTGTTATACAAACCAAAAAGCTTAAAAACCTGTTTGGGAAAGAATATGAAACTGGTTCCTGGAAATGCTCAAGAAAGAAATCACTCACTTATTCTCAAACTGCTTCAGCAGTGGGGTCTCCCAGCACCTAAGATTCAGCAAAGCCAATCTTTGAGCCAAACACACACGTCATAATTGAAGTTTAAGGAGATACTATTTATCTTAGTCACCTAACAATATATTACATCAAACCACTTGTGGGGTTGTTTTGTTCATGAGGCGAGAGGCCTGACTCACTGAAAAGGTAGTTCTTCAGAGCACACCTGCCTCATGCTCCCTTAACCTTCACCAGAAAGGTTCACGAGGTCTGTCCTCACTAAGTCCCTCTCTACATTTATTATGGGTCTCTGTTTCATGTATAGCTACTAGTGTAGCACCCTGGCCTCGGCATATACATCAGCAACACTAGAATGGGAAACCTGCTCTCCTGGGGAAGAGACAGTTCCTCCGAAAGCCTAGAGAGCATTTCCTGAGAGCCTGTTTCTGTGCAAGCTGTCTAAGAAGCACATGAGTGAACACAGCCAGGACACTCACTAGTCTAACCCTGGCCTACACTCTAAACTGGGAAGGAACAAACAATGGTCTGTGTGACTACTTAGCAAAGAACAACAGGCAAGTCCTGAGTTCTGTGTCCCTTTGTCCACTATATACCACAATGTATTCCAAACAGAGCAGAGGTTCTTCTATTAATAACTATTCCTAAGAATCAAAGCATGAAGATCCTTCCTATTTCTCTGCATCCTCAGCACCCAGCACAATAACTGACAGCATTTGAAATGATATATTTGTTCTGTGTGGGAGCTCATTGATTGTAAGAATTCGTCTTCAGAAGTGACTCTACTGCGTCTGCAAAGCAGTGTCGTGATGAACAGTTTCAAGAGAGCCATCATTCCTAAAATGTCCCGTCTTTACACAGTGAGCAGCTGTGAAGAAAACAGAGCTGCAGAGTTTAAAAGGAAGATGCCAGCTGCCCTGCCGTCACTCTCATGTACACGTCCCCATTTTCCTCTTTTCTAGCTCTGACCAGATTCTCACCTAAAGACTGTTCACACTGACAACCTTGACTCTACCATCATAAAAGCAGTTTTACAAGCAAAACAAACTAACAGCCCTGAGTAGATTCTGCCACTGCTGCTCCCTCTAGCCAAGTGGGTAATAAAGAAAATCCACTGAGCCTCTTTCAGGACACCTCTGAAAGTATCAGCAACATGAAAGCCAATAAAGCATGCTGCATCAGCCAAAACCACAGAGACACGCCCCATTATTCATCTGACCCAAATCATCACCTTCCCATGCTCCACTCTCCTACAAAAATAGTCTGCGGAAACAAACTGCTCTAGCCAAAGCAGACAAAACTGGTGCCGTGGCAAGAGGGCTGAGGTTGAGCCCCATTCTCCTTCCCACTTCCTGGCACTCTGCCAGGATTTCATGTCCAACCAGCCGAGCTGGGAAGGCCTTTATCAAGGGTGCTGCTCTCTTGCTTTCCAGCATATCACTACCCTCGTCTTCTGCTTCTCCCATGAGGCTTTAGCTTTTCAGTGGTCGCCAACATGTCCATAAGATTTGAATAAGTGCACAGATGAAATGAAGCCAAAAGGAGAAGGTATGATCTTCCTTCTCTGGGCACCTTTGTGACAAGGAACTCAGCTGGCAATGGAACAGCCAGAGGTGATTTTCTGATCCTGGCAGTCTACTGGCCCTTTCTGATCCTTACACCGCTCATCCATGAACTGACAGAGTTAGACCATCTTCAACACTCTCTCTCCAGTTCTAAATTCTCATTTTTAACTGATCTGATTGTTGGCAATGCTTTACTGAGATAGGTTCTATATAGACCTGGCTAGCCTGGGTACTAAGTAGATAAGGCTGTCCTCAAACTCAGAGATCCACCTGCCTTTGATTCCTAAAGGTGTGTGTGTGTGTGTGTCACCATGCCAGGCTGTTTTTATTTTTAAATTGTACATGTATTTAATTATGCAAGCTCCTCTTGAACCACTATTAAGTACAGATCAAAGGTGGCTAAACTAAGCATGGGCTCTAAAGACCTACAATGCAGTCTTAGCAAGCTCTGAAGAAGATATTAAAAGCTGTGTCTGACACTGGGGGAGAAAGGAAACCTGCTCCTGAGTTGCAGCAGCTGCCTCACAGACATTTAAAGGACTTCTGAGTTAATCAGGTTTTCTTTGATAATTAATACAGCAGCATCTGCATATGGGCTGCCAGAAGGTAACAGTGGGACTTCTCAGCTAGTGCACATTAACCCTGCCAACTCTAACTGCAGGAAAATTCAAATCAAATTGTCCTAAACACAAACCAAGGCTTTTCTTCATGGTGGTTATTCTTAAACACAGAATTATCTTGATTGAACTTCCTTCTAACAAACGTTTCAAGTTAGAAGGAAGAAGCGCAAACAAAGGAGTATGCCACTGTATTTACTTGGTCTAGATAGTATTTTTGATCCCTTTCTGTATACTGATCTCTATTTGCCTCATCTCAATGTACTTGATTCTACCAGATAACTTCTGTCCTCCTTTATAAATTAGAAAATAGGCTTTAAAAAAAAAATCAAACATGGCCCAGGTGTTTCCCCACTTATTCAAGGAGCTAAAACAGCAGTGCGGAGTTGCAGCTTGGTCTCAGGAATGCCCCCACCATGCCATTTCCCAAGCCAGGGCTAAATATACAAAATTTGGTAATTACAGGACTTCAACTTAAAACAAACTGTACAACTGCTATGACTGATACTCTATCCCATAAGGAATAAAGCCTATGGAGAAAACAGGAAGATCTGCCACACATGGCGGCTCACACTGTAAGCCCAGCACCAGGAAAGCAGAAGCAGTAAAGTCAGGAGTCTGAGCCAACTCGGGCTGTAATGAGAAGCTGTATAAAAACAAACTGGCTGGTGGGATGATGGCTCAGAGGTTAAGAGCACTTACTACTCTTCCTGAGTTCAATTCCTAACCCTCAGGTCAGACAAGTCACAATCTCCTGCAATTCTAGCTCCAGGGGATCTAGTGCTCGCTCCAGGCCTCTGCAGTGCCCTGACACTCCTGGCACACACAGCACACACATGAGTGAAAGTAAATCCTTTAGTGGGGATGGGGGTTCTTATGTAGCTCTGGCTGTCCTAGAATTCTCACTATGTAGACCACGCAGGCCTTGAACTCACAAAGATTCACTTGTGTCTGCCTCCAAGTGTGTTCTGATTAAAGACCTGAACCACTACGTCTAGCCAAAAAGAGTAAATCTTTAAAATAAATAAATAAACAAACAAACAGAATTACTTTTGACTGGTGCACACTCAAAGCCACTATTTATTCCACACATTTCTGGAATCCCTTCTCTAAGAAGCTATAGGTGCCTTTCTACAAAGTTCTGAATGTTCTTCCCATCAGCCAGGGTATAGCACTTTTTGGATTTGAAGTTAAGACTCATAAAGAGATAAGTAACATATTATGTCACTAGTGCCCTGTTAGGAAACACTGATAGACTGGATTACATTTGCAGAAGTGGCTAATTGGCTTGTATCCATACACTTCCACTCTTGCTTGTTTTCCATCCCAATTGGTAATATATACTCATGGTAAGCCAAGGACTAGAGAACATCAGCTTATGGAACTATCTAGAATAAGTGCGACTTTGGTCTTTACCTTTTTATACTATGGTAACTTATTGGGATCCATAAAAAACTGCCAAAAACATGCCACTTCAGCATGCTGAATACTTCCAGTTAAAGTCTGGAAGGTCTCTGAAATAAAGTCTCTCTCCTGATTCTTCTGCCTGCCAGTTTTCTACCCTTCTTCAAAGTAATTCATAGAATTCAATATTTTCTTCCTGAAGGTGGACATGGAAATTGGACAATCTTCCATGTCAAGCCAGCCATAAAAGTTAGAAAATTCATTCCTTTTCTCTTTTTCTTTTGAGACAGGCTCTCAGTGTAGCCCAGGCTGGCCTTGAGTGAGTGCCGAGATTACTGACCAGCCACCATACTTAATGTCAATTCTTTTCTCTGGATTTCAGCAGTGTCTTGCTGCATACTGAGAGTAAAGAAGGCTATAAAGGAAGCCCAAGAAATGAACAGACGGGCCGTGCTGGGCCTCCCCACTATCTACAATAGTATAGGTCATACCCTGGCTAGTCTCATTCTACACAGCTGTCCCTTCTTCACCAAACCTAAGCACTACAATCATTTCCCCTGGATTTGGGGTTATCGTTTATGAAGCTGCGGGCATATAAAACTTTAATCCATCACTGTGCTTTGCTCATTAACTTAGTTTTGCTACAGGAGATTAGGTTTCGACCTTGAGATGGAAAAAGAATGGTCCCACACCTCAAGACTGAATGACAAGGACTTCAGCGTACATCAGGTCTTAATTCCTTCCCTTGGCTTTTTGTTTGTTTGTTTGAGGCAGGGTCTCATTCTGTAGTTTAGGCTGGCCTCAAATTTATAATCCCCCTGCATTTACCTTCCTACTGTTGGGATTGCAAGTGTATGCCACCACAACCAACCTTCGGCTGCTTTTTCTTGTTTTTGTTTGTCTGTTTATATCACTTTTAACTTAACTTCCCTGTATACTATGTGGTTTTGTGGTGAGCTAACATAAATCCTGTCGAGAAGCAAATAAAATAGATTCTATAGTTAACTAAAACAACTGTGACACAAACATATATTTCCAAAGTAAGTAGTGGAATTTGACTTTCCACTAGGTACATGTGCCAAGAGGAAAGGATCAGTCCTATGCTACACAGTCTTTCCACCACAACCAGTTCGACTACAAGTTCTGAAGTACTAAACTTGGAACAAAATTCCCAAAAGTTTAGAGGAAAAAACTCCTAGATGAGAAACATTTATTACTTCCAAAGGACTCTCTGAGCATCTTCTAAATATAAAAGATTCTGGGGGCTGGAGAGATGGCTCAGTGGTTAAGAACACTTGACTGTTCTTCCAGAGGTACTGAGTTCAATTCCCAGCAACCACATGGTGGTTCACAACCATCCATAATGGAATCAGACTCAGCACTCATATACATAAAACACATGAATAAATAAATCTTTAAAAAAAACATAAATGATTCTGAATTATACAGGAAACACATGACTTAAGAAAACACATTTTGAGCAGCCTAGGTTTTAGAATCTTTTGGGACCAAATAGGACAGGGAACTGTGATGGAAGGGATGGTATTTGGAGAAGAAAGGCTGAAATGTATTCAGGTAACCAATGTTCTTATTGCAGGCTCAAGTCTAGCTGCTGGAATATGGCTGAAGTTATTCTGTGTGGTAGCCCTGGGAAGACCTCCATATTTTCAAAATCGCAGAGGTTGTCCTGCACTAGAGAAAAAAAAGGAGACCTTCCTAGCAGATGGTACCCCAGAGTCGTGTGAAAAACAAAGACACTCAGCAGCCTGCCACCAAGTCCCTTCCTGAGTGAAAGTGCCTCTGATGCCATCGTGGTCACAGGGAACAGAAACACAGCAGCTGAGGTGTCATTATGGGCTGCAGAAATGGAAGTGATTCCTCGAAGGAATCCAGGCCTATGCATCACTGAGGCCTTAAGTTCTACCATTTGTAAGAAAGCATATTAACCATCAGAACATACCAAAGGATACTGTAACCAGCCTGAAAGGGTCTCACTAACCAAACAGGATAATTTAATAATAAAATAAAAAATAATAAAAGTTAAGTCCCATTCAAAAATATCCCCAAGCCCAAGTCCACACTGATATAAATAAAGCAAGCTCTCTTTAGAACAAGAAAAACAGAAAGAGTGATGGATATGAACACTACCACTGAGCAGTGAAGACTGTCGGCAGTTGCTATATTCTAGATGCCACTCTAGAGCAGTGGTTCTCAGTCTTCCTAACGCTGTGACCCTTTAACACAGTTCCTCATGTTGTGGTGATCCCAACTATAAAATTATTTTGTTGCTACCTCATAGCTGTAATTTTACTACTGCTATGAAATGTAATGTAAATAAATATCTGTGTTTCCCAATGGTCTTCAAAGATCCTTATGAAAGGGTCATTCAACCCCCTAAATGGGGTAGAGAACCACTAGTCTAGAGAAAGGAAGGGTTCTGAAGAACAAGCTATCAGTAAAACCCGAGAACACATTAGCACACAAGATTAAGCTAGAGCCAAGGGAGCTTTCTAGAGGATCCCACCTAATTAGTGATCGCGCTTACCATCTCGAGTCAAGGCACAGCGGCCTGTGCTCTGAGAGGTGGTATGTGCCATGTCATTTTTCTGAGATTCATGAGGGCTCGTGACTGAGTCTAGTCATCACAAATGACATGCAGATCAGATTAAGTCATTCTACACAAGGTAAGGCCTGTTCTTTTAATTTGTCACAGATACAAATGTCAAGGAAAGGGCAAGGAAACTGCTCTAAGAGGGTCTGAAGAGGTGTGACAACCAAATGCAACATGTGTTCAAGGGAAATGCCAGGGACATGTATTGGGACAGTCAGCAAGCTCGAATGTGGCCAAAGACTGGACGTAGTTAATCCACATTGACTTCCTGACTTGGAGAGCAGCATGGTGTGTGGGATGACGTCCTTGTCTGGGGAACTGGAGTGGTTAGAGACGAGAAAACCTGTCTGTATCTTGCTCTTAAAGGCTCCAAAAAGATGAGACATAATATGGGGACAAGGGTCAACTGGGAAATGCTAACAAGGTAAACTCTATGAACAAATACATGAGCTCTTTTCATGCTGCTGAAAGTGTTCATGCGTCTTTGAAATTATTTCAATTTTTTTTTAATGGCCCAAAAGGACAACTAGTTAAGACACAGCTCTAGATCCCAGGAAATAGAGACCAAGAGGGAAAATAGAGACCCTACAGGTCAAACACAGTACCAACAAGATTTGGTATATTTTTAAACAACTTAATAATAGTTCCTTCCTTGTCCTCACTGCTGCCCTGCACAAATCTCTCCATCTCTTGGATCTTCCTCTGGTTTGCTTCTCCCTCTTGGGAGAAGGTGCACTAATCTAAGTAGTTCAGAATAAAATTTAGAACCCAGATCCACAAGCTGAAACAGCAGGTCTCCTGCAGACCCAGTAATAAGTTCTTTAATGAAGAAGCCAGAAGAGAAGCTTGACCTTACAGTGCCTGCAAGCGGCCCCTCCTGCTCACTCGGGAGTAGAGGGAGCTTCGCCACATCTAAAGAGTTCAGGCATCCACCTTCCTACCCTTAATTGGTTTTAGTCTACACTAATAAGACTGCTTTTCCAGGTTAGGCTGGTAGAATTCTCTGTCTCTCCATGGAATAAGCACAAGAAAACAGTTGTTCTTCCAAGAGAAAGTGAAACCACCTTCTCTAGACACCAAGAACAACTTCTCTTCCACTGGCTGTTTTCTCCACATCCTCCCTGTACTCACCTGTCTCCACAATTTCAAAGCTAAAGTCTCTTTTACAGAATATTCCTAAAAAGTAAGTTCTGTAAGAGCTCAGCTATGCTATCTCTAATCTCAATTAGATAAAGAGAGAGTTTTCATAGAAACTAGTCTTGTAACCTGGCTCCTTCTGGGCTCTGCAAAGTCTGGGGGGGGGGGGTATGGGGAAAGAGAAAGACATAGGGATGGGGGAAAGAGATGAGAGAAAAGAGAGAAGAGGAGGGAGATGGGAGGAAACTTGTGAAATTCTCTCCCCACTATCCAGAGAGGAAAGGGTAAAAGCCATCAAAGAGAAGCCAATCTGATATAAATAATACATTAAAGTTCTTAATCTGATTAATCTAAATTTAGATACTTTACATCCATCCAAGTAAAGAGATAAAAGGCACTTTAAAAAAAGAAATGTATTTTAAAACTCAAAGGCTTTTATGACTACATAACCAAGACATTATTCTCCAGAACAATTCTGATGCATCAATTAGCTAGACATGTGAAAAGCTAAACAGTTCTGAAATCCTACTTCCAGCTTCCTGCCAAAGAACAGTGCCCCAGGGAACAGAAGCCAAATTCCAAAGTGAGCCTGGTCTGAAGATTCCCACAGCCACATGGCACAGAGCTGGAGAATACATCCAAACCATTCACATTACCCAAGAGAGGGCAAAAAACACACTGCATAAGACTGGCACTTCAAATGGGGACAGGAGGTTGTCAATGAGTCCCCATGCTGTGGCTGGCTTTCTTTCAGGATTTTGGTCCGGACTTGAGAGGAAAATTATATATAAGGGGACTTTCACAGAAACCCTGATTTATACAGCTCAAAGCAAGAGTACACACATCTCAGCTACTACTACACATGTTCTCTGTCAGGTCTCAAGTTCCAAGATCCCCAAACCACCAAAGAACTGAATCCTTAAGTCCAGGAAAGGACTGAACTGAGCCTGGGCATCTCAACAAGGGGCCACAGCCAAAGTTCTAGGAGGTAAGAAAGAAAAGTTCACCTTCCACACCCCATTATATTACTGATTCTCTGTACCACATAGAAAACAAAACTCTGGCCGGGTGGTGGTGGTGCACGCCTTTAATCCCAGCACTCGGGAGGCAGAGGCAGGCGGATCTCTGTGAGTTCGAGAGCAGCCTGGTCTACACGAGCTAGTTCCAGGACAGGCTCCAAAGCTACAGAAAAACCCTGTCTCGAAAAACAAAAACAAAAACAAAAAAAAGAAAGAAAACAAAACAAAACTCACTGTCCTAGAGGCTATTTGCCTACATGCAGGGTAAATTCACCTCAGATCTTGCAACTCTTGTGTGTTGGGGGTGGGGGAAGACAGCCCACTTTTTCACAGTGGAGCATCACACTCTTCCTCTAAGAAAGGCAGAGGTGAAAGGATCACTAATGGTAATGGGATAGGATGTATTCTGCATTGAGCCACACAAACATGGCCACCATCATTACTCACAAAGAGTACAGAGTACCTCAACTCCTTTTTGAAGTTTCTTGCTTCTTTTAGCAATGATGGAGATGGGATCCCAGTTAAGTAAGCTCTTTCTACTACTGAGCCAACCACCATCCCTCAACTCTTTTATCAATACAGTATTGTGTATGTGTAAGAATATATATGTATCATGCACGCATCTGTAAAGGTCAGAGGACAACTTAGTTTTTCTTAAAAGTGTAAGCCAAAGTAGTGCTGTACACTTACAGTCTCCGCACTTGGGAGGTGAGGCAGAGTTACAGGTTTGAGGCCAGCCTGAGCTACATCTTGAGACTCTATTGAAAGGAGAAAAAGAGGGAGAGAGAGGACTGGTATCTATCTGCTCATCCAAGGTAAGTCAAATTTCTTTGCTTGACCCTAATGTAGCATGCTGACCAGCACATCCCAGGCACTCACATGTCTATCTAATAATGGCTACTGTGGGGCGGGTGCGTTCCTGTAATCCTAGCACTTGAGATAGAGACAGAGGGATCACTTGAACAGAGGTGCTGAAGACTAGCCCAGACAACACAGTGAGAATGTATCAAAACAAACGGCAGCTGCTGCTTACTAGCTCCTTAGCAGGCTGCCCTGTATGTGCAGTACTAATGCCCAACAATCCCAGAGGTAAGGTCCATTACAGCTCCCATCTCCAGATGAGGAAGCTGTGACACAACTTGGTTATGATCAGTTAAGACCGAAGGGAGGCAACACAGATGACAGCGTTCCAACCAGACATACATGAGTCATTCCCACTTCTTAAAATGGAGAGCTTTAAGAAAAACGGCAATAGCTAGGACCTCCACTGGATCATAAAATAAGACAAATATTTTCCCTTCTTCTATTTTGTAATACTCTACCCTGCCTCGCCTGAAAGGGGTTCAAAGTCTTTATCTCATTGCTTCTGAATGCTCTAGCACAGGAGAAGAAAAAAAATGACAAAAACCAAAACCCCTCAGCAGATGGAGGGGTTTCTCCCCCACAGCTACATGAGATGGCCTGAACAACAAAGGGAGAGCCGAATCAATGGATGTTCTCTGACAGTTCTCTTTACAAGCGAAGCTACTCTCAAAACCAGAACACTTAGAGTGTTCTCCTTAGTCCATACCACTACCATCACCACCACTACACAGCCCAGTGACTGGAACTCACAATCCTCCCATCTCAGCCTCCTGAGCACTGGAGTTGCTGGCACAAGCTGCCATGTCTAATTCCATCTATATTTTTTTCCTTTCTTCTTTTCTTTTGATTGGGGAGGAGCAATGTGAGACAGGGTTTTGCTAATTTAATAGAAACCCTCCTGACAGTGACCCTTCTAACGGCATTCAGGGTTGGGACTACAGGCCCATACCACCCAGGTGGGCCTCACCCGGGCCTTCCATCCATACTGAACTTGTAAATACTGGAACTCTTTTATGTTCTATACACGGACTTGGGTGAATATATACCTATCAAAAATAAGAAGTGTTCTTTTGGAGCTCTTCCCAGTTCTCTGCAGTTGAAAGTGATTTAAAAAAAATGGTGTTATATGTTATGACAAATGGTATACAAAGAAATATTAAAAATTGTTTTGTTATTGTTGCCATCTTTTTAGTCCAACAACTTCAAAGTATAGTTAGTCCCTGATCTTCAGTTGCTCAAATACACTGCATTAAACCGAGAAGGGCTTGTTAGGTTAAGAATTGAGGGCCCCTTTCCTCCATGCTCTGAGTACCTACTAATCAGAAATCAACACTCACAAAAGAAAGTTGAGACAGCCCCCAGTGACTTTGACCTTACCAAAAAGCTCCAACTAGCACAAGGAGCTAATTGTTCTTTAAAGAGTGGTTCTACTTTCTAACACCTTTACCAGAACATCCAGACGACAGCATCCTTCAAGTAGACACAGAGATACTTAGAACCCTGGTGCAGCCGCACCCCTGATGACTAGGAAGCATGGTATGGTACAAAATCAAGTTGTTCCCCATCCTGTCAAATGTGAGCTTCTGGCATTTCATTGAGATGGGCACATTCCAAAGGGTGAAAAAGTTCAAATATGCAAAAGTTAGATCACAATGCAGTCAACCAGAAAAGCCAATTAAGCAAAAATACAGAAGTGTTTTTGTATGTCTTCGGTTTGCCTTGAAAGAAAACAAAAGCCAACCAATATGCTTGAAAAATGTAAAGTCTCCATCTAAGTTAAATCCATTCTGATTTTTTTGTAAAGGAGTAACTCAAGCAGTCATTTTAAACTAAGAGCAGCAAGTAAAGCTAAAGGAGGGTCTGAAGAGAGGGAGGAAGTCACTGCAAAGAGTGGAGGGCATCTCCTCTTCTAGACAGCAAGTCTCCAGGTGAGGCCAAAGCACTTCAGAAAAGGGAGATAGCACCCTAGTGCTTTTTATTCCGAGGCAACTAAGAACTTTTGCCTGGCAGTGGTGGTGCACGCCTTTAATCCCAACATTCGGGAGGCAGAGGCAGGTGAATCTCTCTGAGTTCGAGGCCAGCCTGGTCGACAGAGTGAGTTCCAGCACAGCCAGGGCTGTCACACAGAGATACCCTGTCTTGGAAAAACAAAACAAAACAAAAAAGACAAAGAAGGAAAAAAATCTTTAAAAAAATACACATATTCAGCATCGATGGTGCATGCCTTTGATCCCAGAACCTGGGAGGCAGAAGCAGGTGGATTTCTGTGAGTTCAAGTCCAGCCTGGTCAACAGAGAGCGTTCCAGGACAGCCAGGGCTACAAAGAGAAACCCATTTGGACAAACCAAAATTAAATAAATAAACAAATATATATTTGGGGTGTGTGTGTTGTGGCCAAGGTCAACTTTCAAGAGTAGGTCCTCTCCTGATCAACTCAGGGCATTAGGCTTGGCAGCAAGAACGTTTACCAGCTGAGTTATCTTGCTGGCCCAAAACAATGACTCTTTAAAATGGCCTCTTGGGCAATGGAACAGTATCACTGAAGGCCCTATCGGGACTCACCCGCACATCTTTAAATTCCCCCCTTCTGGAGTCTCAGACAAATTTAAGATAGTAAGCATGCACCTAATATGAGTGTGGAGTCCCACTCACAAGTTCACCTTAAGTCCAAATTTGTCACCAACATCACATTTCTAAAAGTGTTAATAAAACACCTGTATCAGATCCCAGCATCTTCGACTGCTGAATTAGACTCTTAGGACCCACCTACTCCGGTGACACAACAGAGCCATGAGACATGGCATTTTTAATACACTCCTGGGGTTGTTTTAATCCACACTGCATCTTGAGAATCACTAAATAAAAACCAAGGGCATATCTGCTCTTATGCTGTCTCCCAAGCCCTATCCATATGGAATGCCAACGGCTTCTCCCTTCCTAACACAGCGGCTCCCCTCCAGTTCCCCGCCAACTGCAGTTCGACAGTAATCAAGGAGGATCAAATACCTGGCAGTATTTAAAGTGATTTGGGACCTCTGACACATCCCAGGGGGAAAAAAGATCAAGTCAAGAAGGGCAAGTTCTTTAAGGGCTCAGGACCGCCCCCCCCACCCCCAACAACAACAACAAAAAGTCTTCCTTAACTCTTTCACGGTAAGCGCAAGTAACATCTCTGGCCAATTAATTGCTGGCGCCCATTAGATATATTTTTCTTCGGCGACTCCAAATCCTATTTAGAGGACATCTTCACAGGGCTGCCTCTTGACTGGATTACAAGCATTTTACACTTCCAAACCCCACGCGTGCAAACATCCCAATGCAGTCCCAAGGCGTCCAGAGACTCCAGGAACACCCAGCCTAATGCCTAACTGGGAGGACTCGGCCTCCTAACTGTGCACCCCCAACTCAAAGCAACTTTCCCACTCTCCGCTTAATCTTCTCGGGTTCTGCCTCCCTGTCTCGAGCCTTCGCCACCTCTCCCCAGGGATGTCCTTCCACTTCATCTCAGATCCCCGCGGCCCAGGCCCCGCGCCGCCCCGCGGCCCACTCCCACCGGCCGCCTCCTCCTGGGCTTGTTTTTGCTGACAGGAATGCCACCCTCTAATTTTCCTCTCTCCTTCGGGCCTGTCCTCCTTACCCGCTGGTAGCGGGGCTTCGGCGACGTCGCCGGCAGGGCCAAGCTCCGCCGCGCCGCCGCCCGCGGGGGAGGAGGGACAAATGGGACTGTGGGAGCACTGGATGTCGCGGAAGAACTTCTGGGTCTCTCGCAGGTTCTGCCGCAGCCGTCCCAGGTAGCGGCGGTAGCGGCCAAAGCCCCGGCACAGCTCGCGGATCATTCCGCCGCCTCCCGGGCCGGGGCCTGACACGGACTCGCCGGCCCACGGCAGTCCGTCGGCCTCCATCGCTCAGCCAGCAGTCTCCGCGGCTAGCTGCGCCGCTGGCCCGGCCCCCTCCGCCCGCCCCCTAGCGCTCAGCGAAGGCGGAATCCGCCTCCCGACGCCCCTGCCGGCACTCAACCGGGCCTCCAGCCTCGGTCACCGCCACTGCAGAAACTCAGAGCGCCCAGCGCTGGCCAGAACCTTTCTCCGCTCCCCCGCGGAGCGAGGGAAGCGCTCACCGAGGCACCGCCGTTGCGCTGGCTCCTGGGACTTGTAGTCTGGACTGGGTGGAATGCCACAACGCCCACGGGAAAGCGCGGGAGCGGGTAGACCGGGCTGCTAACACTCTGTGCCTATACTCGTTTCGTTTAAAGTGTATTCTTGCTCTGTACACAGGTCCCTAAGGAAAGGCCAAAACAGCGGGGTCCGAACGCCGGTAGATTGAAAACACCCTGGGAATAGTGAAAAGTCTCCTGTTTGTGCCACAGTCTACGTTTTTTTTTTTTCCAGCTCTAGATGTGGAAGAGGGGTTGTGAAAGGGTGGATGAGATATAAAAGAAAGGACTGTTGGTTTCTTGTAGAGCCTGCTGATTAAAGGGAAGTTGAGGTCTGCAGCCTTCTAAAGCTTTCTGATTATTTTACGAGGCTTCTGCCAGTGTGGCAAACGTCCATCACTCAGACTGTGACTGTCCTGAACTGTGTAACATAATCACAGAAGCAACAGAACTTGACACCAGTCACCTATTTACCTTTTCCCTGACACATACACACACACACACACACACACACACACACACACACACACACACACCTTGCCTTGTAACTTTAGACAAGACCCTGTTTTATCAACTGTGACGCCTGGACAACTTGACCTCTAAGGCTTTTGGGGTCTATGAGTCTAGCTTTAGAATTTTACCCACACCCAGCTCATTGTATCTTGGGTAACCTGGGCTCCTAACTAAATGATGTCATTATATTAGATTAATTCGATGTGGAATGTGAAGGCTTGAACAGGAACTTGTGGCACTTTCTAAAAGTCCACCGATTCGAATGAATCTGCACTTTGATGTAAGCTAGCTGCAACGAGGAAGCCCCATGTTCCTCCCCATCTACTTCTTCCTTTGTGCATTCTCCACTGCCCATTCCTCTCCTCTACGAGATTGCATTCCCCATGCTTCCCAAAAGGCTCAGTAAAACAGAAGTGAAAACACAAAATGGTAGTTCCAAGAAAAGAAGGTTGATAATGTTCTTTATAAATAGAACATGGGCTGGGTGTGGTGGCACATCCCTTTAATGCCAGCACTTGGGAGGCAGAGGCATGTGGCTCTCTGGGAGTTCAAATCAGCCTGATCTACATGTGAGTTCCAGGCTAGCCAGGGATACATAGTTAGACCCTGCCTCTATTCTAACAAAGCAGTGCGTGATGATTCTTCACACACAAGAATTCCCAGTGAAGGGAATCAGTGGAGAAAACACTCAGATGAATGAATCTGGAGGATGAATCTAGATGAGGAACACACAGTGAGACGCACCTCAGGAGGAAGGATAAGCAAAAGTTTATGACCAGCCTGGACTACATATCTAGACCTCATCTCAACATCACAAAGCTATTCATTAGTACTTAATATCTTAAAAATAATTGGGAAGGGACTGAAGAGATGGTTCAGTGGTTGAAAGCTCCGACTGTTCTTTCAGGGGTCCAGGGTTCAATTCCTCGCACCCACAAGGTGGCTAACATCTGTTTGTAATTCCAGGGGAACTGATGCCCTCTTCTGGCCTTCATGGGCACTGTTCACTTGGTGCACAGACATATAGGCAAAACAACTATAGACTCAGAATAAAAATAAATCTCAAAAAAAATTAAGTTAGAGGTTGAGGAAGGAGGATGGTGAGCTTTAAAGTCTGCCTGGGGTACATAGCAAGTTCCAAGCCAGACTTTGGTAGTAAGACCTGTCTCCAAAAAGAAAAATGATATATGAATTCATACAAATTTCAGTTGATATAAATGGTCCATGAGGAAAACTAAGTCTCTCTTAGCTTTTCTATCCCCGTTTCCTAGTCACCTAGTTCCCTTCAGGAAATAGCAACCATTGTAAAAATTGCACATGTACTTTAAAGATAAATGAACACCATGTACACACTCTGTTACAGTCTTAAAGGCTTTCATACCAGAACACAAAAGTCTACTTTATTCTTTTGAGCTGTGTAGTATTTGACCATATGGGTGGCATGTTTTATTGAGCAGGTCCTTTACTGGTGTAACACAGAAGTTTTACAGCAGGAACTAAAACCAATGCATCATTTAAAAATGTGAAAGCTCATATCACCATTTTTGAGCTGCTGAGAAAAGAAGTATTTGTTGTTATTTAGAATTTTTAAGGTTAGGTTGGTATCACTCAGTTGCTATAATGCTTACGAAGCAGGCATGAACTCAATCCCCAGCACTGAATACGCTGGGCATGGTGGCACAATCCTGCAGCCTCCAGCATATACTGAGCATGCTGGCACAAGCCTGCAATCCCCAGCACTGTATATACTGGGCATGCTGGCACAAGCCTGCAATCCCCGCACTGCATATACTGGGCATGTTGGCACTAGCCTGCAATCCTAACACTTAGGTGGTAGAAGAAAGAGAATCAGAAGTTTAAACCCATATTAACCACAGTGAGTTAGTTTGAGGCCAGATTGGACTACATGATGCCTTGTCTTTTGTGTGTGTGTGTGTGTGTGTGTGTGTGTGTGTGTGTATTGGGGCTGGAATGATAGCTCAGTGATTAAAAGTGCTGCGTGCTCAGTTCCCAGCATCCAACTGGCCCCAAGTTCAGTTCACAGCACCCAGTACCCAGCACCCACATGGTGGTTTACGACCATACGTAATTCCAGTTCCTAGGATTCAAAACCCTCTTGTGGCTTCATTGGGCACCAGGTACACACATGTTGGACAAATATACATGCAGACAAACATTCATAATTTTTAAAATTTAAACCAAAAGGCTGCAATGGTGAACTGTTG
>JAQHUG010000098.1:5019301-5040701 GCA_028555095.1 Dicrostonyx torquatus
CACCACACCTGGGTTCTCATTTGTCTTGCTGCTGTGAAATCTCTGTCAGTCATTGGTCCCTCCGAATCTTGGTTTTCTTTTCCACCAAATGGAATAATATCACTCACTTTCGTAGTTATTGTGTGGGTGAAAATAATGGGTAAAAGGATATAAAATGCTTTACACTTAGAAGGCACTAAATAATGGTAACTGTTCTTTTGAGGAACAAAAGCAATGGGGTGTGTGTGTGTGTGTGTGTGTGTGTGTGTGTGTGTAGTTGAATTTTTCTTTGGGTCGCCAGCTCACGAATAACAACACAGTGTGAAAGCTCAGTCGTGTTTTAGGCTTGCTCTCTTCTAGTTCTTATAACTTACATGAACACATTTGTATTAATCTATATCCTATCACATGGTGCTTTTTTCTTCCATCCCGCACCTCCTGTTTCTTCTCATGTCTTCCTAAATTCATGTGCCCAGATTCCTCCTCTGTTTCTCTCTCTCTCTTTGGAGGTTCCACCTATTCTGTCCTGCCTAGCTATTTAGCTCTTTATTAAACTAATCAGAGACATATCTTTACAGTGTAAACAAATATTCTGAAACTTATATGTATATATATGTGTGTGCATGTTTATATGTGTGTATACACATGCACACATATTATTAAATCACCTTATATTGAAATAGTGATTCACACCTAAAAGGCTCGGTCCAGGAGGCTGGGTGACTCAGCAGACTCAATCTGGCACCAGAAGCCTGGAGGTTCCAGGGAAACCGCTGGCCCTTAATCAACAACGATGCCTGGACATACTGGTTCTGATATCAGCTAAGGAATCAGCAGGGGCAGCTGCCCAGTAACTCAGCTCAGAGGCAAGAGGGAAGGCAGAGGAAGCAGAAGACAAACAATTCTCTGCTGTGACGTATTTATCCAGGCTGTCACCTGAAAATGCCACCTGAACCTGACCCGCGGGTCCAGTTATTCAGGGTCCGAAGAGCCTCCTACCTGAAAATCATGGGCAAGAGAAAAGAAGGAGACCAAGCAAATCTGTCTTGTCAAGGTCTCGCTTTATTAGGGAACAAAACCAGTATATATAGCCCTGAAATGTGGAGCTGGTGGAGGTCGAGGCAGAGAGCAGGAACTGGGGGTAATAAACACCTAGTTAGCTAACTAGCACACCTGTGTAAACAGAAACATTCTTTTGTGGATAGCTAACTAAGGAAGAGGGGAATCTCTATAAACATCCTTAAGGCAATGGCTCCTTATCTTTGTAAGCTTCCCAGAGTCAAAAAGTCCTAGCTGGCTCTGTTAAACATTCTAAGTCAAAGGCCTTTGATGACCTTCTGTAATTATTAGGGCAAATGGTCCCTGACAGCCACCCAGCATTTTGAGAGATCATCCCACATCAATAAGACAATCTGGACAATTCCTAAGGTGACGTGCCCCACTCAGGTGATTTAAATTTGTGGCAAGCAGACTTTAAAGTCAACTATCACAGTAACTGACATATTGGTAATGATAGACCTAGGAGTTAATGCTAGTTCTCTGATAACTTTTTAAATTTTTTCTTTGTTTTATGTGCATTGCTGTTTTGCCATGGGTGTTGGATCCCTGGAACTGGAATTACAGGCAGTCATGAGCTGCCATGTGGGTGCTGGGAATTGAACCTGGGTCCTCTGGAAGAGCAGTCAGTGCTCTCTTAACCACTGAGCCGTATCTCCAGTCCCAAACAGCTTTTGTTAAAAGAAAGGATCAGGGGGCTGGGGAGACAGCTCACTGGTTAAGAACACTGGTTGCTCTTGTAGAGGAGCTGGGTTTGATTCCCAGCACCCACATGGCAGCTGACAATTGCTTATAACTCCAGTTCCCGGGGACTGGACACCTTCTTCTTACCTCCATGGGCACCAGGCATGCATGTGGTACACGTATAAACATGTTAGGCATACACATAAAAAATAAATAAAAAGATAAAAGAAAGGATCCGCTCTTTCTGCTTCCTGTCTACGTTGCTGTGAGCGGCCTCTGCCACGCCCTCCAGCCACTGTGCTCTCCCTCATTAAGGCCTCAGAGTCAACAGAGATAGGGCTGTCACCTGAAACCTTTGAAACCCTGATGATCCAGAAAGAAGTCTTCCCTTGACGATGTTTGGCACAGCTGAGAATATCAGCCGAAAACTAGTATTCGAGAAGTGGGGTTGTTGCTGTGACTAAATCTGAACATTGCGGAAGTAATGTGTGAGTGGAACTTGGAAAAGTCGGGAGAAGCCTCGACCGCTTGAGCTGGGTGTGGTGGTTTGAATGAGAATGGCCACAGAGGCCATATTTGAATGTTCGTTCCTAGTTGATGGACTGTTCAGGAAGGATTAGGTGGGCTCTTCTCGGAGGTGCACTTTGAAGTTTCAAAATTCCTCACCAACGCACCAATCTCTCTTCTCTGTCTCTGTCTCTCTCTCTCTCCTGCTGTTGCTGCTGCCTATAGATATGGATGTAAGCTTTAGTCACTGCTCTGGCACCATGCCTGCCTCCCTGCCACCATGCTTGCTCTCCATCATGATGATCAGGCACTAACCCTCTGAAACTGCGAGCAAACACCCCAATTAAACGTTTCTTTTCATAAGTTGCCTCGGTCATGGTGCCTCATCACAGCCCTAGAGCAGTAATTATAGCACTCAACTGAATGAAGAGCCAGGTAGGACTTCAGAAAACCAAAATACTGATAAGAATTTGGCCCAAAAAGACTTGGCTTGTGAGGTTCTGTGGAGAGACAAGAGCCAGAGGCCATTAGTAGTTGAATCCTAAAGAGGAACTTATTTTAGAGAGCCTGAATTAGAAGGTGACCGGCTAATTAACCCGGCAGAGAAGATTACAGAGCAGTCCAGCATTTAGAATGTGGCATTGTTATTGATGGCTTCTCTTTGATGACTTACAGTGAGAATCAGAGCAATAAGCAGCACAGCAGTTTGGAGATGTAGTTTAGTTTAAGAGATGCTTGTCTTGCATGCATGGAGCCCCAGGGTTCCAACCTCAGCACTGCATTAAAAACATGGTAGTACATGTCTGTAATCCTAGAACACAGGAGACAGAGGCAGATGTATCACAAGTTTAAGGACATCCACAGCCTCATAGCAGCTTCAAAAATGTAGAGTACATAGGCTGGGTGGTGGTGGCGCATGCCTTTAATCCCAGCACTCGAGAGGCAGAGGCAGGCGGATCTTTGTGAGTTCGAGACCAACCTGGTCTACAAGAGCTAGTTCCAGGACAGGCTCCAAAGCCACAGAGATACCCTGTCTCGAAAAAACAAAACAAAAAAACAAAAAAAAAAGCAAACAAAAAAAATGTAGAGTACATATGATTCTATATCCAAAAAAAAAAATCATAGAAAGTTGGAGTTTAGCCATAAAGCCTACATAAAGTTAAGGAAGGCATGATTTCTGGGGGAAAAAAAAGAAAGAAATTAATGCTTTCAAAAGAAAAACCACATACGTTGCATCAGGAAAGATGCCATGAAAGCATCTCAGGAATTGGTCCCACTCATTACAGGTTGAAGGGCAAATAAAAGTCAAGTGATTTAAAATTCTTTCTTGCTCGAAGGTGGTAGCACACTCCTTTAATCCCAGTACTTGGAAGGCAGAGGCAGGTGGATCTCTGTGAGTTGAGTTCAGCCTGGTCTACAATGTGAGTTCCAGGACAGCCAGAGCTGTTACAAAGAGAAACCCTCTCTCGAAAAAGCAAAATAAATAAATAAATAGATAAATAGATTGATTTATTAGTTAATGGTCTTTTTTGAGATGATAGTGTCTCCAGAGTGTAGCATCTCCAGAGTGTTCAGCACCAACAGACCCACCTAGTACAACTGGTTCTCCAGATTTTGTTTTCATGATGCTCAGCTGACCAGGCTCTCGAAGGCAAATGTAGCCACAGTCTAAGGAGTTCAGCTGTAGTCTGATTCAGCAACAGGCTGAGCCATCATTCACATGATGCTGGTTTTGTAGGCATGCAGAATTCAATTAGAAGGCCACAGAGGCTTCCATAATGGCTTCCTTTCTTTTCAAAGGAAGGCTTGGGAGGCTGGAAATAGTGAAAAGGTCAGGTTCCCTGCAGGCAGCCCAGAGTGGGTGGTGTGCAATGCTGGGAGAGTGAAACCTAAGTTGCGATGGATTCCCAAGGGATACCAGGAACATGGAATGTTTACTATGGGAAGCTAGAGGAGCTGGCGGGAGATGTAGCTCCGTGGAAAGAGTGCCTGTCTCCCATGCATGAAGCCCTGACTAAGACCTCTGAAGGTGTCAATCAAAATAAATTCTAGCCTCCCTTTAAAAACTGAAGGGAGGTTGCTTTCACAGTACTCAACCTCACCAGGTTATTGGGAAGACTAAGTGAGTCATAGTGTACGATACATTTTTAAAATGAAAATCCTGTAAAATATTTAGAGAAAAACAATGGAACCAAAGAGACAACCCTGTCTTGGCCGGGGTGCTTGCTTACTTCATCGTCTTAAACCACTTGACTTCTCAGGTTTTATCTCAGGTTTTATTTTAAGTTTTATAATTTAGAAGGACTGAGCACTTCATAGATTAATATGGAAAACCCTTTAATAAAAACACATATCCTGATCCTAGCTAATGCCTATAAGACTCTGGCCATGAACACAAATCTTCTATAGCTTAGCTAAGTTAAGTTGTAACACTGTGATCTTACCTATGCTCTCATCAATAGGTGGTTTTTTAGGTTCCTACCCTGTGAGGAGCCACACTCACTATTCGCCATTACAAGATGGCGCTGACATCCTGTGTTCCCAAGTGGTAAACAAGCTTGCTGCGCAGATGCGAAGGGATTTTCCATTCCTTGTGCTCTGCCTCTCCCGTGGCGTCATCTTGTGAGATGGGTAGCAGCCAATTAGGAGCCTACACGTCCTAGGCAGAGGATAGCCTCTATATAAGGGATGGTTTTCCCTGGTTTAGGGTCTCCGCTCTGGAAGCTTATGCTCTCCCTCTAAAGAAGCATTAAAGCTTACTGCAGAAGGATCCTTGTGTGCCGCGTCGTTCTTGCTGGCGAGACGGTTGCGCAGGACACTACCCCAAGTTACATTTTCTGAACAACTGGGTGGGTTTTAGAGAAACAGAAAGAAGCTGCAGTGTGGCTTATCCACAGATGATACTTGCTGGGCTGTAAAACATTGGTGCAGTTTTCTACTAAGCCAGGTTTGTCCTCTGTGCAGCTGGCAGCCAAGGTCATTTTCTCTTTGCTTCGTCCTCTGCTGAGAAGAGGGGCTCCTTGAGAGCAAGCAGCCCCTAATGAGTGAGCTCCAAAGAAACAGAGATTCAGTGAATCTAAATTCTAATTATCTGAGAAGTACAACTCTACTGCCCTTATCTTTCATAGGTTCTAAGTAGTTTGATTAGCATGCTACGTGTCTTCAAGTTATGTCTGAGGCAATGCTTCTTCAAGCAAATTCTACTGCTACTTGACAATATCTTCTAAGCAAACTTATTGGTAAATTCTGTAAGACACTTGTTTGTGATTTTTAATTCTTTTCTTCAGTAGTACTTACTTCACAGCATTGTGAGGTTAAAGGTCAACATGTGAAGGCAGTTCCCTGCTTCTTGTTATGTGTAATCTTCCATCATAGCTGTGCTCATTCAGGATTATGGGGTTTTTTTTCCCAGAAAGGATAGTATTTCTAAGAATATTTTGTTTTTGATTATGAAATTGTCTACATGAATATTTATTAGCTTGAAGATTAAAGATCTATAAAATTGAACTGCTAAATGCATCCTACTTAATTATACATCAAGTGTCATCCCAATGCTGAATATTTCATCAGTGGCTTCCCTGGCTGAGAGAATGCAGAGCCTGGGGAAAGAAGGCAATCAATTAAAGAGAATTTGGTACAACCCCAAGCAAAGATCGTTTTTATTTTACTGCCAAGCTTTGAAGAACAAGGTTTTCCAAAGGGTTTTATTATTGTTGTTGTTGTTATTGTTCTTTTGTTTTGTTTAGAATAACTCACTCCAAAATTTTCAGACGAAGCCCTGAACACAGCTTGGCCATGGTTCCTTTTCCATCAGCAGTATCAGTAGACTAGTCTTGCTTTTCCCAGTCTAAAGGGTTATAGACGGGTGCTGGAGCGATGGCTCGGTGGGTAAGAGCACGTACTTTCTTTTGGAGGACCCCAGGTGGTTCCGAGCATCAGTATCAGGTGGCTCACAACTGCCTATAACTGCAGTTCCAGGGCATCTGCGTGGGACTGGCGTATATAAACCCACCCAGGCACACATTCACATAAATTTACAAAATAATAAACATAAGTGGTTATAGCCTCTCTTTATCATGCTTCCTGACAGTTCAGTAGACTCCATCTGTGTTTGAGTGAGAAATGCCTCCCGTAGGCTCATGGATTTCAACACTTGGTTCACTGGTGGTGCTGTTTGTGGGAAGTTATGGGGTCTTTAGGAGAGGGGCTTTTACTGAAGGAATCCCATCACTGGGGGCAGGCTTTGAGGGTTTATAGCTCCCAACCCACTTCCTACTCAGTCCCTCACTGCTTCCTGTGTGGATGCAGATGTGCCCTGCAAGGTTCCCGCTCTTTCTGCCTGCTGCCATGGCTTCCCACCATGACGGACTCTATCCCTCTAGAACCACAAGCTAAAACAAACCATTTCTTCTTTATATTGCTTTGGTGGTAGTGTTTAATCCCAGCAACAGAAAAGGGACCAAAACTCTGTCTTCATTTTATTTCTTTATCCACACAGAACCACTTTACAATAGGTTGTTTTGGGTTTTTTTTATATATAATTTATTTTAAGTTTTATTTTGTGTATATTGGGTGTTTTGCCTGCATGTATGTCTATGTGAGGTGTCAGAACCCCTGGAACTGGAGTTACAGGCAGTTGTGAGCTGCCATGTGGGTGCTGGGAATGGAACCCGGGCCCTTTGAAAGAGCAGCCGGTGCTCTTAACTGCTGAGCCACTTGTCCGGCCCCCATGTTTTGGGTTTTTGATTAGAATAAATAATGCCAGTATAAATAGTTTTGTTGTGGCTCCTGTAGCTTGTTTTCTTCTTTTGCATTATTCCCGGATATAATTTCCCTGGAAGTATCACTCGGTGAAAGGTTACAGGATTAGTGTGGCTCAAGCTATGTATTATCTACCCATCCTCTGAACAGACTGTCCTGTGTCATCGCATCTTGAAAGAGAGTACTATCTTCTCCCACCAGCCCCTCGTGAGAGCTGCAAGGCAAGCCAGGGTGGAGCCCCTCTGCTGCATGGGTATGCCCTGGGGCTGGCTATATGATGCTCCCTGAAGATGAGATGACCTGTGGCACAAGTTCCTGGATTAAGTTTGTCTTTTGGAAGTCATAAGATCAACAGAAGTTACTCCTCTGTTTATTGTTTTGTTTTTTTAAGAAACTGATATTTTCTTCTTGAATCAGATAGCATCTCTCTGCTATCTCAGAAAGAAAGTGTGGCGTCTGTTAGAAATAAAGCCCAAACTGGATCCCAAAGGGTTGAGATAAATAATTATACCAAGTAAAGAAAGTCCTGGCAGAGCTAGATTTTCAGGATCTGTTAGGAAAGTATAAAAATGAGGGCAGGTTCTTTTCAATTGGGTGAAAAGTTATTTGGAGATTGCATATTAATATCATACATGGCAAAAAAGGTCCCTTTTAAAGTTATGGAAAGGTTTAGATCTGAATCATATAGCACACAGTGGGACTCATATGACAAATATTATTATTGCCACACATGGCAACCATCATAGCCTAGGTGACAGTGCAGTAGGCGTTGTGGAAAAGTCTGGACTCTGAAAGTTAGCAGAACTGGTTTGGCCTTCTCCTCAGCTGCACAGGTAGCCTTGGACAAGACTTGATCCTGCCTCAGTTTCTATGAAATGAAAGTTACACTGCTTTCCTACAAATGTTGCTTTACAGACAAAATGGCAGTGTGTGCCAGGCTTCGAATAAGTGGTCATTTAATTCCTAAATGGGTCAATAAATGAGCAACCAATCTTCCCCTACCACAGAGCTTCTCCAGCTTCAGCATGACTATCACCTGGGCTACTTCTCCAAAAGGCAGGTTCTCAGATTCCTTCTCCAGAAATTCCAGTTCTGTAGAAAAAAGGATGAAGCCTGGGAATCTACATATAAAACCAATTCCAAAGTGTTTATGTTATAGTTCATAGACCATACTTTGAGAAACACTGCCCTATAATCTCAGAGAATTAAAACAAAGAAAAAATATTTTTATCACCAGTAGGCTACAAAACTTTGATAGTAGGCAAGAGACCCAAATAATAAGTGATTTTATATCAAGGCACTGCAGGTAGTTTTTACCAAATGGAACTAAGATTTCCTATGCAATGTCTTATCTTTTAGCCCTTGTGATGGATGACTGTGTTCTTGAACCGCCATAGTAATCTGTCCCTTTTCTAGACTTCGGTACATCTCTCCCATTCAACACATTGACAGACATTGCATCTTAATCTTGTGTTATTGCGCATTTGATTTGTGCCTCATTTCCTCTGGACTAAGTATCCTTTATTGTTTTATCCTCCACAAGCAACAAGGAACTTCTTTGCAGTGACAAGTATTTCAGATACATACTTTAGTAAATATAGATATATGGGAACTGGGGAGATGATTCAGTGGTTAAGCTACTCTTCCAGAGGACCCAGGTTCAATTCCCAGCACCTACATGGCATCTCACAATTGTCTGTAACTCCAGTTCCAGGGGATCTGAGACCCTCACATAAATGCATATAAAATAAAATTAAATTAAAAATTCAGAACAGATATACATATTGAACTGTTGACCATTGGTCACTGGCAGATCCTTTGCCATGAAAGTGGCTCAGACGCCGTCATGACGGCTTGAGGTCCTGGCTTTGGAAAAGGTAAGTGCTGTGGCTCCACAAGCTACTTCCTCCCATAGAACAGAGCGAATTCTTACCTCCCAGGGTTGTAGGGAGGATTAAGTAAGAAAATGTTTATAGCGTTTCTAGCTATAACATTGTGGTTACATTTGTATCAGATACAGGCTCTTGCTGTTACATCTGAATGAATCACACAGAGTACATAGAACTGTTTTCAACATTGTCTTTCTGATGCAAAGCCACTGGTTATTTCTGAGCAAAACTGGTATTTGATCTCTCTCTCTCTCTCTCTCTCTCTCTCTCTCTCTCTCTCTGTGTGTGTGTGTGTGTGTGTGTGTATGCATGTACGTGTGTGTGCGCACACTCAAGCATGCATGTATGGCACATATGTGAAGGTCAGAAGGTTTGCAGAAGGTGGTTCTCTCCCTCCACTACATGAGTTCTGGGAATTGAACTCAGGTCATTAGACTTGGCAACAAGTGTCCTTACCCACGGAGCCATCTTGCTCATTCAACTTGTGTAGTTCAGGTTACTGACATAAGCCAGGAGACCAGTGCAGGCCTTTCCCAGGCACTGTTTACTGGAGTCTTCGCCTTGCTTTTTGAAACAGGGTCTCTCACTGAACCTCAGGCTTCCGGGTCTGTCAAGGCTGTCTGGCTAGCAAGCTGCAGGAATCCTCCTATCTGTCTCCTCAGCATGCGCTAGCATATCTGGCTTTCTAGTGTGGGTACCCACATGCTTGTGTGACAAGCACACGAACAGTCTTTTTGGCCCCTTTTCCTTTTGTTTTGATGTCTCAAATTTTAAGCTTTAGGAAACTGGTTGTCCAGAATGCGTGTGGATTCTCTATAGAGATGTGAAAGCCATTTTACCGCCCCAGCTTTCACAGAGCAGTTCAACCAAGGTTCATGCTTCACAGACCTTCTCTGGTCATGTGATTATCATGACTTTTCTCCCATTACCTTGGGACATCCAGCTTTCAAAATAAAGAATATGAATTCCACCTGAACAAGACCCGCAGACCTTCAGCTTTGTGCTGTGGATAGGAAATACTCCAGCTCTGGGAGTGAGGCAGACACTGGGATCTCGGGGTTATTGTGCAAGCAATGGGATTGCCTAGTCCTTTGGAATATAGTCGGTTAACTACCAGAGGATCTGTGCCATGGAGAAAATTATATAATATACATAAACTATAGTTTCTGTATACATATAGGAATTTCAGCTAAAAGAAAGAAACTGAGACAATTTTCAGTATCTTAAGAATAAACTGGTTAGTAGCTAAAGCATGAGAGATTTATTTGATAGGCTGCAGAGGAATTGTTCTAGATGGTTACAGAGACCTAGAGAATACAACTAAGTAATAACATGGAATAATGTGAGAAATGCAATAACATGTAAAACGCTCTGGGCACATTTTAAGAAAACTAGAAAAAAAAAAGGTAAAATTTAGCTTAAGCTGAGCTTTCAGCAGTTGTGGAGTGACATAAGCCTTCCCAGCATGCCCTGCCTCTTACAAAAGCCAATAAGAACCACAGGCTTAGGTGGTGGGATTGCGACATCATCAACCTTCCAGCCAATCTCTTTGATGATTATTTGCATAGTTTACTCCTCCTACTTCGAAAGAGGTTGATTTGTTTTCTTGACAGCGAGGGAAAGTGTTAATCTCCAACAGAAAAGGAATATTTGTAATGACACTGGTATCAAATACAGTGATCAAAATGGTAACTAGTCCTGAGAGTGCTTTTCCCTTCTAAGTGTTCCAGTCTACTTGGTATGCTAAATCTTAAAATAGCTCCCCAGCAGCTTGACAGCTCCTTAGTCACTCCATGTTTAAATGTTGTTTTAAAACAGATTCCTAAGGAAGTGGAGGCCAAGTTCAAAGTATCCTTGGCTACTATAGTGAGTTAGAGGCTACCAAACAAAACAAAAACAAAAAACTCAATGATTTAAAACAAATTCCTAACTCATAACAGAATAAAAAATAATAATACTAGCAATTTTCTGGGATGCTCTAGAAGTCTCTCACGGTTAAGAAAAAGAGAAACCTATTTCTCAGACCTAACTGTTTTTATAGAAAGAAGAACTGTTCACCCACTCTAGTCTTACCTGCCCATCTCCACACTTTACCCTCTGTAGGAAAAAGCATCAGTTCACCAATCTGACCCGGGTGCTGACAAGGGCACAGGATTCTGGGACGCACCTCTTTATTTGTATTTGTATTCACCAGGTTAGCAAATGTCATAACAGCGAGGGCTGACTTTGTTTATTGTTCTAATTAAGATTTCTATTCAAATTCTGCTGTTCTCATACAACCTACGGGCATGGATCCATAACTAGCTTCATTCAGGTTTCCTGACATTAGCCGTGTGTTCCACACAGGCATTTCATGGGCACTGTCCGCTTGGCTCTTCACAACAGCAACGTGAGCACACGTATCACAACTGAGAAGAACGTGGGCTGAAGACGTTCATTGATTTGGTTGCCCCAAACAGAACCAGAATTCTCACATAAAATTTCTGACACAAAGCTAGCATTCTTCTCACTACATCATATTTACTTGTAATAGATGCATCAAAAGAGAATGGAAAATTTTACTCCTATATGCCAAACATAGCCTCTTGCTTTGTGAGTCTGCAAATGTTTGTCATATCTTAAATATAAGCATATAGTTTGTGCTTGTATTTTCTCAAAGCCATCGAGAACAGTTCGAGAACAGATCGATTCAATACTTTAAGAAGAATTTCTATCAGCCAAAGTACTTTTCAGTTGTGTATATCTCAAGTACTTATGTGTTTACTATGGCCAATGAAACTACCACTGACTTCAAGCCAGCAGTTGTGGGTTATCCAGGTCTCTCCAATGACATCACTCCCAAACGTCCTTCAAAGGTAGCATATTTGTTATGGGGTGTCCCTTTGTGAAATTCAGAAATGGCTGGGGCGGATCTGAGTTTTATGGAACCATCTGGAAACTGGATGACATCTGTGATAGAAGTCAGGGCCTCTACTCCTGGCCAGGTGGTGTCTAAATGCCTTATACATATTACTCAATGCTCTAAAAGGTAGAGAGCCATCACCCCACTTGCCAAATAACTAGGAAACTTGGACATGGCTTAGCAATGGAGATGTAGTTTAGTGGTAGAGTAGAAACTTGGTGTTTGTGAATCCCTGGATTCAGTTTCCAGTAGCACACCCCCAAAAGAAGAAAAACAAGGTGGATTTTAGGAAAAACACCAAAGACTTCCTGTTGATGTGTTTCACACCTTGAACATCATGTGTAAAGTATGTGATAATACAACAATCAAATGAGCCAGATGCTTGTGATCTCAATCCTTGGGAGGCTGAACCAGGAGGATCACAATTTAGAGGCTAGCTTGATCTGAATATAGTGAGGTGCTGCCTCAGACAAACAACCAAACTTAAGGTGAACATTTGGTAGTGAAATGAGGTATAAATCAAATTTTAGGATGGTTTCTGTTTCCTGAAAGGTCTTTAAGTTTTTGTTATGTATTTATTTACTTTATTTTTATATGCACGAGTGTTTTGCCTGCATTTATGTCTGTGCCTATCTGCCCAGGCAGGCTAGAAGAGGGTGGCCAGAAAACGTGTTGGATCCCGGATGGCCAGAAAACGTGTTGGATCCCCTGGGACCGGAGTTACAGACCTCTGTTAGCTGCTCTTTGAGTGCAGAGAATGGAACCCGGGTTCTCTGGAGGAGCATTCAGTGCTGAAACTGCTGAGTCATCTCGTCAGCCCCACTCTTGATTCCTGAAGAACCCCATCTGCTTTTCTTCAGCTCGGAGTCAATTGATGAGCATGGGTCAGGGTGGGCTCACTGTGCAGTACACACTCCTTGCCACCCCTTTCTTTGTCACGAGGTGTGTATTTAAAACAGAGAAAAGGTATATGGAGCTTCTGCAGTTCTCCTGGCTCAGACAGAGAGCAGTCTGCTCCTCTCCTTCATACCTTGTACCAAGGGAATCTGCCCCCTCCCGCTGTCTAGCCTACCCACGATCTGCTCTGGCACTCGGCCATTCCGCTCCATTGAAAATTCGAAAAGCTTATAGCTTTGCATTCCCAAACTGTGCCTGATACTGTGTAGTGGATCTGGGGGGTGTTTTTTTGCATTCCCAGCCCATTCTAAATTCCAATTTTCTAAAAATGGAGCTGCTTAGTTTAGAAAGTGGCTCCCTGACTGTAGTAAATTCTTAACAACTTGGTCTCTTTTAGGATACACATCAAAATAAGAGATTGGAATGGGAAAAAAGACTTAACAGAGTCAGGAAACTCACAGACTAGTGGGACTGAAGTGAGGCTAGAATGGCCTGGTGAGTGTGAACGAGATTGGTAAACTGTAAAATCCTTCAGAGAAAGCTGTGTGACTCACAGGATCAGCCTTTCCCCGCAGCCCAGGCCAGTGGGTCTCAGATGCTAGCATGCCACAGAATTACTCAAAGGGCTAGTGAAACATAGATCTCTGGGTCCAGAACTTTAAATTTAATAGTGGCTGGGAATTTGTATTTCTGTCTGGTTCCCGAGTAACACTGATGCTGCGGGTCCCTGTTTAAGCCTTGCCAATTGCTGCCTGCTGAATAAGGGCAATCCATCACTGCCATAGCAGGCATACCGTTTGCAGGGAGAACAGCAATTATTAATACTACTAGTAGAATACTAATACTCCCCATTTCTTGATAACCCCAACATCTGCTCTCATCTTCCAAATCGCTCAGTGCTTATATAGGGCAAAAAAAATAGCATTCCTCTTCTCTTCTGCAGTATGTATCATTAATACCTACCAGCAACAACCCATTCTTGCTTAAACCTTGCTTTCAGGGAGCAGGGACTCTCACATGTTATTGTGTACCTAGTTTCCAAACGTAATGCCTAAGTTCTTATGAGATGTGTATTTAAAACAGAGAAAGGGGCAATGTGGGGGAACACACCCTCTTTGCTTTTGTGACTATGAATGTAGGCATAGGTTTGTGACTCAGATCACGTATCCTAGAAGGGACCAGCCTGACCCTAACTGAAGGGACGGATATAACGAAAGGTGCAAAGTTAGGGGAGTGATGATAAACACCTTACTGTGCCCTCAACAGAGCGAGTAGGCGGGGTGATTGTAAAGGCCTAGCCTGGGAGAGGTCGCTCCAGAGCCGGCCCTCCGCAGAGCTCCAACTCAGCCTCCTGTCGCTCTCCAGACCCTCCCGGGGGACGCGCGGTGCAACCAAGCCTACAGCGGTGGCCGCGCGCCGCCGCGCAGCCCTCCGGCCTTCCCATTGGCGGGCGGCGCCATCTGCGCTCGCCTCGCCCTGGCGCCGGCGGGCGGAGGCCCGGGCGGGGTAGGCCGCTTTCGCGGCGGGCTGTGGCCGCAGCCTTGCGCTGCTGCTGGCGAGGAGCGGGGCGCGCGGCGGGAGGAGGCAGGCCCATGCGGGGCGGCGGCGGGCGGCGGGGCCGGGGGCCCAAGGCGGCCCTACGGGACCCGCCCGGCCCGTTCCCGCGCGCCCTGCCTGGCCCAGCAGCCCGGCCTGCGGGCAGGGATGCGCCGTGTGGTCCAGCTTCCCACTTCCCTGTGCGGCCCTGAGGCAGAAAGTTTGGGGGTCGGGAGCGACCCTCCTCCCCGCCAGTGACTGCCCAAGGACTCCTGCAGCCCGGTTTCGCCCGCCACCTGCCTCCGCTCCCCAGGTCGGAATGAACTATCCCAAGCCTCCCCCTCTTCGCCCTTCCCTCATCCTCCTTTAAAAAAGATATTTTCTTAAATTCAAGAACTCGTGATCTGCCTACTCCCCTCGTCCATGATTTAAACCCCAGGTCTTTTGAGTGCAAGAGGGGGTGCGGTCTCCCTCAAGACAGCACGCTAGAAGGACAGATTCCCCTTGCCGACCCACTTACACCATGAAGAGGTGCAAATCGGACGAGCTGCAGCAACAGCAGGGCGAGGAGGATGGGGCTGGGATGGAAGATGCTGTTTGCCTTCTACCGGGCGCGGACCTCCGGCCTGGGGAGGCCTTGGATGCAAACTCCGCTGGCGGGCCAACTTCAGATGCTGGCGCTGCGGCGGCACACAACCCGGGTCCCCGAAGCAAGCCTCCTGATTTAAAGGTGAGCTCAGACCGTCCCCAGACAAGCCCAGCCCGCCACGTAGCTTTCCCCACCCCACGCAGAAGTGTCTTAACAAAATAAAAGTGATGGAGAAGCTCGCAGAGGTCAGCGAGAATGAACGACGTTCCCGCTAGGACCGGAGGGGCAAGTTAGGTACCATTTGTGCCTGTCTATCAGTTCCATTTCAGGCCTCTGTGTTCTTCATTATTCAGCCAACGGTCTAATGACTCACTCATCCGAGATTGTTTGAAGAACGTGTGTGAAATGCTATTTGCAGACAAAGGGCTGGAGAGATCCAAGATGCTAACTTAAAAAGTTCACAGTACTCTTCCTTCTGTACGAAGGCTGGGGAAGAAGATTGCCGCACGGGATGCTAAATAGGTTACTGCTGCCTTCCTATGCCAATTAATCTTCTCCGGGTGGGATTTTTTGAGCACCTCCCTGAACGAAGCTCAGTTTGTCTATCTATGAAAGGGGGCTGTAAATGTCTTGCCGTTAGGTGGAGCCAGAGGTTAAGCTAGTGCTTGGAGATCCCTGTCTGCCTGCTGAACCAACCCCCAGGGTGGAGAACTGACAGGTGGCAGGGCAGAGCTTGGGCTGGTTGGGGCCTCGGTTCAAGTTGCACACATGCTGAGCCGGCAGTCAGAACCAGAATTGGAAAAGGCCGTTCACATGGAGCTGTTTATTTTCCAGCCCGAGGTCTTCTAGACAATTGGCGAGCTGTATTGAATATATCTCTATGACAATTACTGCAGCAGCCGGGATAAATATAATGCGCCTTTGCTGGAGTTACCACCAGGACTGCCTGCTCAGGCTCCTCAGGCTAGTTCACTACTGGGCTGAGAGAGATGTCAGCCCCAGGAAGGAACTTAGATGCCTTGGGGATTGATGCCTTGGGAGTTTTTTCTGGAGAGGGTGCAGGGTGTGGGATAGTGGAGCAGAAAGGACTCCCGTTAGGTTAAAACCGAATCGCTATGGCTGTGGGCACTGAGGAGCTCTCCAGAATAAGCCAATGACATTCCTTCTTTGGCCTGAAGAGCTCAGTCAGGAAGCCAGGTGAGTGCGTGTGTTCTTTTGTGGTGGTGGTGGTGGTGGTGGTGGTGGTGGTGGTGTGTGTGTGTGTGTGTGTTCATTTGTGTCCCTTGGGGAAAGAGAGCCCCTTACTCCTTGTGTGGTCTTGTAAAATTTTGTGGAAGTTTTGCAAATCTGACCTCTTATTCACCAACCTTACGTCTAACTATGGGCTCTGTTGGACATTTAGGCTCCCTTCACAAAGCTTGTGATTTTCTTCAGACCCCAAGATGTGTCACTACCTCCCCCAAGTGACACGTTTCTGTTTTAAGAGAGATGACAAGCACAAAGAAGTCCCTTTAATGCAGTGGGGAGGAACGGGTTGGGGGGAATCTTTTGGCCTCGCTCTGTTGGCTGTGATGTGGTGTTATCCCTGTGTATGTAAAGCTGCCTGAATTGGTGTTTGTACCCTCCTATATTACCTTTTTTGGTGACACTCATTTTGGTCAGGAGCAGATAGAGCAACAGCTCTGCACTTGACTGTAACATATTAACCGCTGGACTGTCCTGAAGGAGAATTGAGGACCCCCACCTCAGTTTGGGTCCAAACAAGGAGAACATGGCAAGTGCAGCTCATGCAAGCACAGGCAGGCCGGCAGAGCTCTCCTGCCTGTTTATCTCTGTCCTCTTCATCACAGCATGTTTACTGCAGGACAGACTTCTCCACCAGATGTGGCTTGGGGGCCACCACAGTTTGGCATGTCACTTAACTTTTCAGAGGAAAGAGACAAGGGATATTGGAGAGTGGCCAAACTTGTTTTCCATTGCTGGGCAAATTTTCCATGGCTGACAGTTCAGTGGAAAAATTTCATCATTGTCTCTAGAAGTGGGTAGAAGTTGACTTGTTCTAAATTTGATGATGGTACCAAAAGGGACATGTTTCCTTTTTAATTTGTGATACCATTTTCCCATACTTGTGTTTAGTTGATGCTGTTTAGCAGCCCTGGCTTGCTTTTGCTTTCATTTTGAACTTGGATCTAGGAACTTTCAGTCCTTAGTCCCACTTCTATTTTCTTATGACAGCTCCAGGTGTTGTGACTGTGCCATGGAGGAAATCATCTTGAGCAAGGGGCAAAAGCATGTAAGGCTCTGTCTAAAGCACCTCCATGGTAGGAGAGGAAGCAGAAAATTCAGTCTTTGCTAGAAGCATCTGAATGTTTGACTGTGATGGCCAACAATGTCAGGGGCTTCTACTGTCTCTGGTTTTTAAGGAACATCATATTGTGTGTTGTGCATTTCTTGGTTTATTTTGTGTGTGGATGGGTGTGGGGGTGGACGTCCTGAGATCATAACTAGAGTCTTGAGCATGCTTGCCTGAAATCTGTGATTATGGAGTGGGTAGGACCCGTGGGGTGGGGGGAAGGGAGGAAAAATAGCTACGTAGTAGCAGTTTTTAAACGGTAACTATCACAGAAAAGCAATCTGTAAATGGGCCTGGCCCCACAGGAGGCTTGTGTAAACACTTCTGAGGCTTGCCACAACTTCACATAAGCATGTATCCTCTAGGGGAGATCTCAGCAGACAGTGTGTAGCGTGACAGTTTAGCATGGATTCCTGTTTAACCACCCAAGCTTATGTCTCCATTCATTTGTTCTTTTGATCCCACCCTTTGCTGCTCTCCAAGTCTCTGCTTGTTGAGGATAGATGCTGGTGACTTGCCACAGAGTCTGCTGGCTGACCGAAAGTGTAACAGAACTCCCCAGCAAGAAGACTGGCTGCAGTGAGAAGGGCTGTGGGGAGCTCTTAGGAGAAATCTACAGACAGAGATCCTGTCCAGGATACAGCATGTAGTTGGGGCCTGGGTGAACGGTTGAGCTGAGTGTGTGGTTCTGTCCTGAGTGCTTGGTAAGCCTGAGACTGGGCAAAGGCATTGCCCATCTCCCACCATTTCAACCCCACTGTTCAGTTCAGGAACAGAGCTCTTCCTGAGAGGAAAAGCCTGGGGATACTGGCCATGGAAAGTTTCCAGAGGTGCTCTGTCTCCTTATAGAAGCCGGATTTCCCCCTGGGATTTCTGAGCAGTATCATGGTCATTCCCTGAAGAAAAGGGGGAAGTTCCTATCTGGTTGTAAGCACTTTTGACTCCAGAATCCTTTGGGATGGTTCAGACCATATCCTTCTGTTCATACCATACTCTCTTCTCCCTTCCTACTGAGTGAGGAGCATAGAGGACAACAGACCACCAAGGGAAAGCCACAGCTGAATCCTAGGTGGTTCTCCTGTATGGGTGCTTGAAGGTGCTTCCGTGCCCTGTAAATGGCTCATGATTCTTTCTTGTTCATCAGCACATTGGCAAGAGGGTATGTTTGTGCAGTCAACAGATCCTGGACACTTTCAGAGGGGAAGATGTTATTATAAACAGTGACATGGGAAATGCGTATAAAAGTGTCCACACAGAGACATGGATAAAGTTTAATAAAAACAAAAATAGACAGGTCATCTATTCACTACCAAAATCAAGAAAATAACACAGGAATTCCCAAACCTCTGTTGGTTGAAATGTATGGTATCAGTTTTTAAATGAAGGAGAAGACCAGCTACTTTGGGGGTGGGGTATAAAGGCATGTGTGTTTCCTGGGACTTTAGATGATTCAGTGACTGTGGGGTACAGCTATCTGGGACCATACTGTGCCCTGGAGTCCTGCTGTCATTTAGAAATGGTGTGCTCAGGCTTGAAGACCCCTGCACTCTGTGGGATATGGACCCCTGAGACAGATTTCATCAGGGGAGATAGGCTTGAGGGAGACCTAACCCAAGAAATGGAAACTTAGTTTTTCAGCAAGGCAATGCCAGAATGAAACACTTGCACGAAAATCCCCAGGCTGAAGCTGAAGTATACTTGGAACACCCTGTAATGGAATCTGAAACATGGGTGAAGGGTGCTTGAAGAGGAGATGGCTTTAGATCAGGATATCAAAGAAAGGGCATAGCGCTAATTAACAAACGAGAGGAGAATTTCCAGCTGGGATAATAAGATGACAAGAACCAAGACCTCAGTATAGTCTTTGCCCTCTTCCCCTTCCCTGTCAGTGTCAGGAGCCAGAGAGCACTGAGGAATGCTGAAGTTGCTGGTTCCACCTGTCTGAACCTCAGGACAGAGGATCCTGGGGCTCAGGACTGCCCCTGCCCCTCTAGGCTGCAGCAGTATTCAGAGCAGCCCTATGTATGGGCTCAGCAGGAACTAAGGCCGGCAGGAAAACATGTGGCGAATGAAGCTCTCTGTTCTCCTGCCACATATTGGGTTCTAGATTCCCTCCCAGATGCCCTAGTTGCAATTCAGTTTGCAGAACATGCCTCCTCTTGGTGTGTATCCAATTGTGGCTTAGCTGCCAGTCACATTAAAAACGCCTTTCTCTATAAGGAGTTGAAACATTCAATAAATTATGAATATGGAGGTGAGGTTAAATGATACTATGGACAAGGAGAGGTGTGGCTGGGTGGTCTTACTGCCAACCCAGAATCACCCGTGTTTATCTCTTCCATGTGACTTGGCATCTCCCTTGGAAATCCCCACCAGCTAGGATAGTGCATCTCTGGACCAAGGCCCTGGCTAAACAAGGGTCCAAACATAGGAGTCTCTCACCTGAATTAAAAAGTTAAAACTAAGCTGCTTGAGGGGAGGGGGGAGGCAGGTTTTTGGATTTGACTTCTCAAACCAAACTACCAAAGGTTCCTCATTCCAGCCAAGTTAGCTAAGTGATATCCACTGCAGGATGAAGCTGACTGCAAGGGCACGAATCCCCAGCAAACCCTCCCTGAGCCACTTGTGGGGACAGTAAGTTCATTCTCCTACCAAGCCAACACATTCTTGGCAAGTGACTAAAATGATAAATGGAGCCAGGGGTTCAAGCTGTAGCAGGAGAGATCTGGGTTAGACACAAGCAAAACCTGCTCAGCTGAGCGTTTTAAAGTTTTGGAAAAGATTAAGCCCTTGGAAAAGGTAGTTCCCTCAAGATTACATAACTTTTTAGGACTGTTTTGTAGACGTGGGACGAATAAATAAATTGTCATGGCCATGTTTGGGTCTCTGTAGGGTAATAGGAGAGACAGCTATAGCTGCTGCTTCTCAGTCTCTCATCTTGTCAAGGATTCAGCAAGCTGGTGGGTGAGAAGCCCCCAGAGCAGGCACTAGGAGTGAAGGTGCAAGACAGCGCATGATGAATCGCAGAATGAGTGGTGCAGATAATGAGCCCTCATGGGTTCAGAATAGAGGGAGGCCATGGACCGTGGCATGACCAGAGAAGGCTTTATGGAGTGGGCAGACGGAGAGGGATGGTGACACTGGGAAGAGGCAGAGAGAGGACACATCGCAGTGGCAGCTTTAATAAAAATCAGCTGTTCTGGGGTACATAAGTTAGTTCTGTCCAGAGCCCCCAGTGGATGAGGTGACCTTTCGCATCTGACCTTCCTTCAGCTGGAGGTCAGACTCGGCCTCAGCTGCTCCTGGGTTAAGTAAGCTCTGCTTTGCTTTGTTGCTTTGAATGTGAGCTGATCCTGGCGAAGAAGAAAGAATCCAGAAACCTTCCATCACTGTGCATGTTTCCCATAGAAACCCCGAGCAGGCTGGGAACCAGCAGCTGCTGCCTCTCCATCACTCTGTGGTCAGCAGCAGGAAGCCTGGAACAATAGACTTTCCCTGCAGCCCCTCTGCTGCTTCTTGGGGGCAGTGGAGATCACAATCCCCTCTGAAACTCCACAGTTTCTGTGGGTTTTCCCAGTAACTCGTTCTCTAGCGCTGGGCCTGTTTCCATAGAGACCCTATAAATAGAGGAAACGTTGGCGACCTAGGCTTAGAAAGGCTCAGGGTGACCCAGGCGCCCCCTGCGTTCTCACAGCCATATCTGTGGTGGGGCAGAGGGAGTTTCAGACCAGGTGGAGGAAGGCTAAACAGTTGCCACCTGGGGATCGTTAGTTCCAGGTTCCCAAGGCCCTTTCAGCATTTCTGGGATTGACGAGAACAGAAGGACCCCTAGGTATTGGAAACTGCTTTAGGTCCTGTTTTAAGGCCAAGTGGTGCCCAGGACACTGCACCCTGAAGCCTTTTCCTTTTGACTTCTTGAAGCTGTCTTTGCAGAATCAGAAGCAAACTTCCTTTTGTTGGGCCCACACCCAGGGAGGAGAACAGCTGAAGCCTGCTGTTCAGAAACCACGGCGGCGTTCTCAGGAAGGAATACCATTCTTCCTGAGAGCACAGTGTCACCCAGGGAGCTCGGGTCCTCCCTCCTCTTGAAGACAGTTCCAGAAAGGCACAGTACAACTCCCTCACTGCTCTCCCCAGGTGTGGCACCTCCCATGGATATAAAGAGCTTGTATCCCATCCCTGACTCTCCGGCCTCACAGCTCTCTCTCTCTCTCTCTCTCTCTCTCTCTCTCTCTCTCTCTCTCTCT
>JAQHUG010000098.1:5040756-5078846 GCA_028555095.1 Dicrostonyx torquatus
TGTGTGTGTGTGTGTGTGTGTATGTGTGTGTGTCTGGCCATCACAGTGGCTTTTGGCAGCTGGAGGAAAGCAAAAGTCAATGTGGAAGAGCAAGTGACATTTAGAAGCTGGAACCTGTTAGTCAGAGCAGGTGGTGCTTTCTGCTGCGTTGGTGGCGAAGTTCCCTTGAGCTGGTCGCCATGGTTTTCCTCTCTTCTGAAACTTGGGGCTGGGGATGTATATGTACTGAGGTTTTTTATTCCCCCCTCATCATGTTAGTTATGTCAAAACCCTTAACCGTCTTCCTGACACCCACAGGTAGAAGCAGCTGGCCTGTGTGTCACCCTGCTTGCTATTCTTACTCCCCTCCCCACCCCACATTGTTTCTTGGCTTCTTTTTGTTCTTTCCCTTCCTATCTACTGCGGACTTTAACAGAGTCCCAGGTACTGCTGGTAGAAAGCTCCTTTACCTGCAGTGCACCTGGGGAGGGGAGACATGAAGACCTGAAGATCTGTGGTCCGAGGCTTGCCCAAGTCCCATGATGAGGCCTGAGCAGACCTCTGTATAGTTCAGTGGCCCTCCGTCTAACCCTGCAGTTTTTGCCTTTGGGTCCCAGGAGGCATATCATACCACAACTACTGTAGCCTCGTGTCAGGTGCAGGCCAGTAGATTAGACTAGATGTTGGAGGCTTGTCTTTTGGGCTTGGATGAACTACCTATTATGTGCCTCAGTTGTTTTTTTTTTTATCAACAAAATGGAATGTGGCTACTATGGCCTGTCAGTTTTTAACTCCTGGAATAAGACTAGTGTCAGTTAGATAGCATAAGTTGAAAAGCACTTTGTATGGTTTAAAAAAGTAAATTAGACAAGGCTCATCAGGGTCAAGCTGATATGGCTAACGAGTAGTTGAGATTCCCCAACTTACCCCCTGTACCCCATAACCCACCAGTTCCCAGGTTCTGGCTGTGTACCCAGGACCTCAACTAAAGTCTTTTAGGGGAAACTATCTCCCTGAGTGTATAGGAAAGAGGGGCTTCTGTGTAAGAGAAGCAAGTTAGGAATGGGGTGTGGAGGAAGGGCCTAGAATAGAATATAAGTTCAGAGGATATAATATATTTAACAAAAACAGTTGGGCAAAGACCAGAGCCAAGAGGCCCAATATGTGGTGCTTCATGGGAACTCTTATGTCAGCTTGAGCCTGGCCATGTGAGAAAGATGGTGGGTAGCTCCGGTAAGTCAGGAGGCCCAGGATCAGGCTTACTCAGAGTTTATGGTACCTGTATGCTACTACTGTGCCTTGGATATCTTGGTTCTGACCCAGCCAATATATATTCAAGTGGGTTTGGGATACTGCCTCTCTCATTGCTGAAGAGAAGGCAACTCTGGGAACACCTGGCATAGAAGACGTGTTTCTAGGGTTACCCCAAACCTCAGTTCTTGAGAAGGAATAATTTCCCTATCTGTGGGTGCAAGTGTGCAGTTGTTGCTTTTGTGGGTGTCTGGGGAAACAATGAGATTATGCAGGAGAGAACATACCTCCAGAGCGCCAAACTCAGCTCACGGTGAGTTGTGAGGATGGACATGTGTGGCCGGTGAAGTGGCAGGCATCCGGGGTTGGCTGTAGGACTCAGATGAGGATCCTTCCCTTTTGTGCAAGTGCAGGCCTTGTAGTCACACAGAAGTGTGGGTGCAGCTAGCAATGACAGTAGTGTTGAGAAGCATTGATTGGGCAGCCACTCAAAAGCTGGAGACTTGTGCTTTCCTGGTTTCTTCATGGTCTAACCTTCGCTCTGTTTCTAGAAGAAAATAAGGAAGAAAACTAGTATGTGTAATTTTTTTGGACTGCTTAAATTGTTTTCTAATGATGAAGGTTGCTGTGTGAGGTTATAGGATGTTGGCACGGAGAAAGCCCTGCTGTGGCTCCTGAGCCCCAGGTGACTTGGCTCTGTTTCTCTCTTAGAGGTCAAAGTGAAGAGTTTCCCTTGTCTTCTAAGTCCCACCCATCCTCCCACAGCTCTGAAGCTCTACAGAGGACACGGCCTGCACAGATAAGCCATCTCCTCATAAGAGAGCTGCAGCCCATGCACCAGCCATTTATCCTGGGCAGTGCTGGAGAGGGAGCAGCTGGAGTCTCTCCAGGCACTGCTGCAGGAGGGCAGCACCAGGCACCAGGGCTCCAGTTTGGTTCTAGTCTGAGGGGGAATGAATCCCCTTATCTGGACAGCTACTTCTGCTGTAGATAGTCTGGGCTCAGAAAAGTAACATTCATTTCATTGTCCGTCATGCCAGAACTTAACTGGCTGCTAATAACACAAGATTGTAGTAGAGTCATGTAGACAGAGGTAGGTTTTATGGACTGTTTTCTTGGATGTGTTGGTCCTCCATCATCAGCTATCATCTCATGGTTACAGTATGGCTACTACATCCCCAGATACTATTTTCACATTCCAGATGGGAGAACTAGAAAAGACTAGTGCCTTTATTGAGAAAGCAAAGGTGTTTCAGAAACCATAGCTACAAGCAAATGTGCTGAAGCCGGAAGTTCTAGCAAGGTATATTAACACTTTGCAGTTTGGTTGGTGAGAAAGGGGGAAAGGTGCTGGACACACAATTAGCACAGCCTGTTTCAGTGGTATAACCTGATTATGTGGTCCTGCCTTTTCCAAGGCATGTCACAATGAGACCTCTTTGGGAGGGGATGTTTGGTGGTCTCGATGCCCCAGTGCAGCTTGAAGGACGTCTAACATGGAAGAAGGAAGGTGATGGGTCTGGGGAGGCCAGTCGAGAAGGATGCAGCCCCAGGAATGCCTGTGTTCTACTTGTACTAAGAACATCCTGTTTAGAGATATAAACTTACTTTAGGAACCAAAGGGTAGATGCCCTTGTGGGCATGGCAGGCCACCCCTAGGGATCCAGCATTTGGAAGTCTGTACTAGCTGCTCTGGTCTCCTAAATAGACCCTTCTTCACCCCTGACTGACAAGGCATCCAGGAGCTTTCCATTGACCAGGGATTTTTTTATCTCTCCTCCTTAAGAAAATCCAGCAGCTCTCAGAGGGCTCCATGTTTGGCCACGGCCTGAAGCACCTGTTTCACAGCCGCCGCAGGTCACGGGAGAGGGAGCACCAAGCATCTCAGGAGGCCCAGCAACAGCAGCAACAGCAGGGCCTATCGGATCAGGACTCCCCAGATGAGAAGGAGCGCTCCCCAGAGATGCACCGAGTCTCCTATGCTGTGTCCCTGCACGACCTGCCTGCCCGACCCACTGCTTTCAACCGGGTGTTACAACAGATCCGTTCTAGGCCCTCCATCAAGCGGGGCGCCAGCCTGCACAGCAGTGGGGGGAGCAGTAGCCGGCGTGCCAAGAGCAGCTCCCTGGAGCCACAGCGTGGCAGTCCTCACCTGCTTCGTAAGGCACCCCAGGACAGCAGCCTGGCCGCCATCCTGCACCAGCACCAGGGCCGACCCCGTTCCTCCTCTACCACCGACACAGCCTTGCTTCTGGCTGATGGCAGCAATGCATACCTCTTGGCTGAGGAGGCCGAAGGCATCGGAGACAAGGTAAGTCCCTGCAGAAGGAGGGCCGCAAGAGAATCTCTGAAGTCAGGCTGATGGCCTGCTCAGCACTGCTTACCTTGCTACACTCCATTATCTGTCCTGGCTGAAAAGTCAGGATATAACCAATTCAAGCACAGGGGTTAATTTTTGTTTGTTTAGGAGATTGTTTTTCAAAAATGGTCATTTGCTTAGATTGTTTGATAGTAATTTTGGTTTGTTTTCCTTAAACATACTTTGAAGAGACAAGAGTCTGGTTATCCCTCTTATCAGCAGCATTAACCGGCCACTTAATCTCCTTGTTCCTCTGTATCACCAATTGAAAATGGGATGTCAGTAATGAATGAGTTAGCATAGGCAACTTCCTGAACTGGAACCTGGTACGGTATCTTTACTGTGATTATTACCAACCAGAAAAGAAGGGGAGGAATCCATGAAGTGTTATTTGGCCATTCATGAATGTATCCAACTCATTTGTTTATTCGTTTAACAAATATTTAGTGAGTACTCGTTGGCTGTTACAGGAGTGAACAAACCAGCATTGCTGTTCTCATGCTGCCCAGAATCTAGAAACACTAGAAAATGGGTGGGAAAGCTCTCATGAATGCTTTGGGGATTTGGAAACAGAGTAGTCAGGGTGGAGAGGAACTGGCCGAGACTTTCTGGAAGAAACTATTGAACTAAATCTCGAAGGAGGGAGGGGAGGTTGGTATGCAGCAAAGCAAGGGAGCTGGTGGCAGGTGCTTCTGCTTTTGGAGACTCAGGCAAGCAGAGGCCAGAGTACAGGGGTCGTGCTGTGTCCTGTCTGCGAGTCAAGTGAAGCTAAGGAAGGCTGGGAAGTGAGTGCTGGCACAATAGGACAGCAGGCAATAGATTAGGAGAGAAAAGGAGCCAAGGGAACCATCTCTGAAGTTATTGCAGCAACTGCAACCACGAAGATGTCAAAGAGGAAATCAGAAGATTCTGGAGAGTAGGAAGAGGCTATGGAAGCGAAGGAGGAGAAGAGGAACCCCTGACTTCTGGCTTAGCTTAGTGGCACTCTCTCTGGCTAAGTCAGGGAAGAATGAGCAGGGTCCAGGAAAGAGGTTGTACTGTTGCAGGTACGCTGGGAACTGCCCAAGTAGAGAGGGCCCACTGGCTGGTGAGTGAAAACAGCACTGAGGTTGAAGTCACTGATGTAGGTGAGACAGATCCTCAGAGGGGCATTTCAAGTGAAGAGAAAGCTCAAGTCAGATTGCACTGGCATAGAAGGGGCAGGCAGCCAGCTCTGACCTGCTGTTTTTGCCACACTGGTTTCTTCCTTCCTTGCCTCCTTTTTCTGCCTCGACAGCATCTCTCTGCAGGTTTGCTCCCACACACACCTGGGTGCCCTCCCAAGGCTCTGAGGCTGTGACTCATTTTCCTCTAGTGGTCTCTTTCTCCATCAGCAGAAGAAAAGTCAGAGCTGAAGAATTGATTGACGGGAGGCATGTTGAAAGGTCAAAGATGGCAGAGGGCTTGGGATTAAAGGGCTAGCATGACATCTTGGCCTGCAGAAAAGGAGGTGAGGAAAGCTGATGAGGTGGGAAAAGGAGATTCAGAGCTGAGGGAGTTAAAGAGCCAGTGCACAGAAAGGCATAAAGAGGAGTGGAGCTAGAGATGCCATTGTGGTTTAAGATTTGGGAACTTGCTTGGATATGATTGTACATACCTATAATTCCAACACTATGGAGCTGAGGCAGGAGGATCATGAGTTCAAGATTAACCTGAGTTACATAGTGAGACTCTCAATAAAACAAGGACTAGGGATATAGTTTCAGTGATAGAGTGTGTTAGCATGTACAAGGTCCTAGGTTTGATCCTTGGAAGAAGAAAAAAAAGGCTGGGCAGTGGTGGCACATGCTTTTAAATCCCAGCACTTGGGAGGCAGAGACGGGCAGTTTTTTGTGAATTTGAGGCCAGCCTGGGCTATTGAGCAAGTTCTAGGACAGTCAGGGCTACATAGAGAAACCCTGTCTTTAAAAAAACAAAAGAAGGGGGGCTGGAGAGATGGCTCAATGGTTAAGAGCATTGCCTGTTCTTCCAAAGATCCTGAGTTCATTTCCCAGCAACCACATGGTGGCTCACAACCATCTGTAATGAGGTCTGGTGCCCTCTTCTGGCCTGCAAACATACATGTAGACAGAATATTGTTTACATAATAAATAAATAAATATTTTTAAAAAAAGGAGGAGGCAAGGGAGAAGAGGAAAAGGAAGAGGAGGAGAAGAAAAGGATTTAATATCTTGGGAAATGGGAACTAAGACAAAGAAGGAATGGAGAAAGACTTAATTTGATATGTCAAGATCTGAGATGTTAGGTAGTCCACTTGGTAGAGGAGAAGCTAAGCACATGGGCTTAGCTTGGGAAATGGTGGCGGAGGTCAGAGAGACATAAAGGCAGCCTGATTTGTGGCTGAGGGAGGAAAATTGTTACAGCAAGGACCTCGACGATGAGGGCAGGTCTCCTCCTTCTAGACCACAGGAGCTATGGGAGAAAGGGCTGCCTTGGGGAGAGGAGTTGTGGGGACAGCCTGCTGATGGACAAGTCCCTGCCTATGGAAGACGAATGACAGGAGACGGGAACAGTGAGAAAAAGGGAGAGTAGGAGAAACGGTGGGTGGTGTGGAGCTCTGCTTGGGAGGACGAATGCTGGTGGGTTCTCTAGCATCAAGGTTCCAAGGACACTCTTCTATAAAGTTGTTTCTGCTATAGGTTGTCACCAGCCCAGAGTCAACTCCCAACACAAGATCCAGAGCTTTCTAACATTGTCTGTGATTTCTGTGCATCTTGACTTTGGAAACATTTGGAAGTTAATGCACTCGGCCATTCTGCCCGCCTAGCACTGGGTGGGCCGTGGCTTACTTAGGTTTGGCTGGATGCTCTTCCAGTGTGGACATCTTTTTGTGAATTCATTAAAATGGTCCCCTAAGCCAGGTGAGCCAGATTATAAGAGACATGTTAAAACCACAGAGCTCAGACCTACAGCATAGTTGTGATAGATCCTGGACTTCCTAACCCCAAGCCGTTGCTCTCCCCACCATGCCAGGCTGCCCTACATGTGTAACTGGCACTGGTACTCAGTGATGAGGCTGTGCCACCAACTCGTCTGACCCAAGGTTTTGCTTTGGCAGAATGATCACACCCAGAGGTGACTTTGCAAAGGTTTCTGGCCATGAGATGTTGAGCCACTTCATGTATTCTACATGTAACATGGGTTCTACACGTCTTCAATAAAAAGGGCTTTCCACAGATGGTTCTGGACCACCTGTCTACAGCAGAGCCTCAGCTGGCAGCCATAAGCCAGCAGACCTCCCCTCCCCTCTTGAGTGCTTTCACTTACACCTTTCCACTTTCCTCTTTATTTGACAACATTTATTGACCATCTACTAAGTGCTGGGTCCTATTCTAGGCATTAAGGATAATTCAGTGAATGAAAGAACATTTCCTGCAGCAACACATCCCCCATCCTAGTGGGCGGAGATAACCACCAAATGACTGTGCAATGTATTTGGTAGTAAGAATGCTGAGAAGCGAAATAGAAGCAGAACAGGAAGGCAGAGGATGTGGGTGGGCATGCTATTTTGCTAGGTTGGTCAGAAAAGCCTCTCTGACAACATGACGGGTGAATTGTGTGGATATGGAGTGGAGATAGCAAAGTAGAGAACTTGGAATCAGATCAGGGACAGGCTGGACTGGGGGATGGGGAGGAACGGGGAACACTGCAGACTGCATGGGGGGGCGGGCAGTTTGCCAGCAAAAGAACTTTTGATTTTTTTCCTTTCTCTTCAAGTGATAGGGAAGGTTGCTGGAGAACTCACAAGATTACTGGTGCTGCCCTGTGAGAACTGACAGGTTGAGCCAGGAGTCTGGTAGAACGCTGACACGTACTCCAGAGGAGCTGATGGTTGGAGCGGGGTGGTTATAGAAAGGATGCTGGCTGAACTCTGAATTTGCTTCAGATGTTAAGGCCAAGGGTTTCTGATGGATTAGACATGGGGCATGACAAGACAGAAGTCAAAGATGGCTCATGGTTTGGGGCCTGGCTGCAGGACAAAAGAAATTTCTGTGAGCTTAACAGCAACAAGATGGTAAATTGAACAGCTATTCCTTTGGTAGTGGTGGTGGGGGGAAGCGGGCAGAGCTAAGTTTTGGCTGTGTTAAGTCTGAGGAGGCTATTAAACACCCCTGTAGAAATGCCAAATAAGCAGTAGGCTGTACAAGTCTGGAGTCCTGGGGAGAGATCCAACCTGGAGGCATAAATTTGGGAGGTGTCAGCATATAGATAGCATTTAAAACGATGGGACTGCATTTGCAAGCCTGGCTTCTGCTGGGAGAAGTGTGCAGTAAGAGGGAGGACTGGATGCACTTGGCTGACAGGGTGTGGCCTCTTGAACCCGAGAGCTGGGGGGACCCAGCATCTGCCACCAGGTTGTTCAGCCCTTCATGAGAAAGTTCTGTATGTACAGCAACAGCCGGGTCCACCTCTCATGGGTGAGTGAGTGAGTATGTTTATGTTATGCTAACTTTTAGTTAGCAATAGCCTGTCACACGAGGGGCTTGATTTTGGATGGAGGGGTGATCATTGAGACCTCTAGTTAATTGTGGTGCCCCTAGAGTTCTCCAGCTGCCTGGGAAAGACATGGAATCGGTGGGAGTAGGCACCTTCAGAAGCCAGTGGTGATTGCTGCTTGGGAATGCAGGGACGTGGGGTCCTTTGGGTAGGTGTGCCAGCTGGACAGCTTTCTGGGGGCTTTTTTGCCCTACTGTTTATCTTGACACCCTGTCTGGATAATGTGTAGAAGGAGAGAGTTCCTTCTTGATGTGTATGGAAGGCCAAACCCAGAGCCTTGGGTGATCTCACTGGGGAGAGGCTGGGGAAATGCTTGATTGTTATTAGTTGTCATGTAGGTGCTGGGAATTGAACCAGGGTCCTCTGGAAAAACAGTCAGTGTCCTAACTGCTGAGCCATCTCACCAGCCCCATCTTTCCTATTCTTTTGTTTTGTTTTGTTAAGATTTAACTTTTTCTTAATTAATTAATTTTAGGCAGGGTCTCATTGTGGCCTTGGCTGGCCTGGAACTCACTATGTAGACCAAGTTAGCCTTGACCTCTTAGAAATCTACCTGCCTCGTCCTGGAACTAAAGGTGTGTGCCTGGCTTCTTATTTGGAACTTTCAGCTTCACTACTGTTTACCTGGTCCACCTTTATAACAGTGCAGTTGGCAGAGCAGATGCCATTATTTCCATTTCATAAATGAAGGCTGAGTCCTCCAGAAAGGGAGGGACTTCATGCTCAGGCCATCCAGCTAGGTCCTGGCACAGAGGCATTGTTTTCCCCTAAGGTATATACTGCCCGGACCTGGAGCTGTCTCTCAAGAAATAGGTGTGGCCCTGAGGGTCTTGAGGGGAGAGAAGTGCCTCCCTGTCCTTGGGAGAGGGATCTTCTAGCCACCTTAAAAGCTCGAGGCCCCATCATCTCACTCTCCAGACCCAGAGGGCATTGGCTGGTACGAGAAGCGTGTGGTTCCACTCTCTTGGTCTGGGTATGAATAGGAAGTATTCTTCTCTCTAGTAAACACAGCCCACATGCTCTCTTGCAGGCTCCCTGGCTATTACTAGCTTCTATTTTTAATTCATAAGCCTCCCCCACTCCCTACACCCCTCACCATTGTTTGCCACTCACCAGCTGGCTCTCAGACCAAGGCACCCTGGTAGAGCTTGAGTTACCAAAACATCCCGGAGGCAGCTAGGGCTCCTGACGCGGCACCCACTCAGAGAAAGCAGGGGGTTTGAGGGAGCAGGGAGTGGCAGAGACAGGTGGGGCTCACATAACAGCAATTCAGTCCTGATAGTGGGAGCTGAACTATCATTTGTCCCTCCAGATCCAGCTATCTAAGTTCTGCCTTTAGTTATTTCCCTATTAAAAACAAACATATTCCCCCTGAGCCCCACCCTTCTGCTTTCCATTCTGTGTGTGACACTGAGAAAGGTCACCGCACTCGGTCTTACGTATGTCAAGTAGGGGAAATCATTTGTCAGTATACGGGGGCATCACAAGTGAGCACACAGTGAGAGTAACATTATGCGTGACCCTGACTTCTGGGAATGGGCCCTGGGGCATGGACAGGGAGCCACTAGCAGGGTTAGGCCACTTGGCTCCTAGGAAAGAAGAGGAGACATATTTCCTACCCCCTCCCTCCCTCTCTCTCTTTCATTTCCTTTTCTCTCTTTTCAAAAGCAGGTCCTGGAAAATGTGGGGTCGGAAACTTCCCATTCCTTTGTTTCTTCTCTTCGTGTCTGTTTGGGCCCCCCTCAGAACTTTTCCTCTCCTCAGTTGTCTCCATACCCCTACCCAGCCTTGCCCATCCTGGACCAGAGGCTAAGGCATGCCACACTAGAGGCTGACGAGGAGAGAATGACACAGGAGCCAGCTATGTGACTACTTTCTGACCTTGGCCTGGTCCTGTCTTCCCTCTGTCCTGTGTGACTGAGGAGCCATAAAGGCCAGGGTCTGTGCAGCCTTGAGAGAATTGTATGGCCAGTAAACTCTTTCCTGCTGCCCCTGGGGTAGGTTGGGGTGAGGGAACAGGTTCCCCATAGTCGTAAGGGGAACAGGTTCCCCATAGTCGTAAGGTGTAAGGAGGTGAGATTCTGTCCTGCCTGGTCAGTTCACTCTAACTTAGAGGTGTTATCTCTAGTGCCAGACGGTGGAGGGAGAAGCGGTGGGGTGCAGCTCACCTTCCAGCCCAGGGCAGATTGAGGACATCCTGTGCACTTTCTACCAGATTTATCCAACAGCAAAATTTCCCTACCCCATGTAAATAAGTTCCCTGTTTACTTCCAGGATGGTGAGGGAGGGGACCCACTCTTAGCCCACCTCTTGCCAAGAAGACTGGAGTTTTGGCAGACACCCAGGGGCCCTGGTTTATTTATGTCTAGCAGTCTGCTGGCTCAGTGGTGGGCGGGGCTGCCTGATGAGAGAGGTTTCCAAACATGTCCCCTAGGCATTGGGGGCCCAGAGACTACTCACCCATGAGGCCCCTGATGTCCTAGGCCTGGCTACACAGTGGCTGGTGACTCTGCTCTAGGATCACACCAGTTCAGCTTATTCACACAGCGACACCCCCTTCCCTTATAGTACTGCCACCTTCCAAGTGGCACAGCCACTGTCATGGTCTGAGGAGAACAGCTACCACCCGTTCTCCTCTGTCCCCTCTCCTATTTTCCTCTTTTCCTCCGTGTATGGAAGGTCCTTGCACAAAAGAGCCAGAGGCCACTGTCCCACTCCTTGGAGGACCCTTTTGAGACTGTGTAGTACTTGCAGGCACTCACCAAGCCAAGGCTAGCAGGCTCTGCTTTGCTTTGAACCATTCCTTCCTTGCTCAGTAAACCTTGAGTCCCCTGCTGCTTCTGTATACCCTGTTGTGCCTGGAGAACTAAGACCTACTTTACTGTGATTTTATCCCTCATGCTCAGGCAAAGCCCTCCACCTTGTTATGGTTTAGACATGAGAAGGGCCAAAGAATGAAGATGGCACTTGACTCCAGAGGTCATAAACAGCCCTGGCCCCTTTTCTTTCAGAACTAGAGCTGGGATTAATTGCCCTAGTACACTCCCAGCCACCAAGACAATCTTCCTTTGCCTTTGCCCTACCCCCATGGACGTTCTTTCTGGGTGGAAATACTCGCCCTCCTGATTAACTCTGGATTCTGGAGTGTACCATTGCCTGGGATACTGTGTGTGGGTTACACAACTGTTACCTAGCCCCTTGTTGCTAAGCTCAGCCTTAAAGAGCATTGTGGGAGATGAGCTCTTTTTCTACAGCCCATGGGGCTGAGATTATACTACCTCTCTCAGCCTTGGTTCCTTCGGCCATGCTATGCACTGCCCAAGAAGGTGTACTCAGGGTTTGGGTGTCAGCTCCAGCCAGGGATGGTAACAGTCAGCAGGAAGTAGAACTCTGTCATCAGGCTCCAGACTATGTGGAGCCAGCACTGGGAAGTGGCCATGGGCCATGGGAGTTGGCACACATCTCCCACCTACCTAGCACACTCTTCCCTGCATTTGCCACATCCATGAGATGAGAAACATGACCCTGGTCCCTCGGCGCCAGGTGAGGCAATGGAAATACAGTACCATTAACCTGATCCCTGCATCTGCATCTTGTTCTAGATGCAGTTCGTACTTTCTGTCTTTATTCCCTGCAGGGCAGAGGGCTCTGGAATAAAAACAGGTACAGAATGCATGCCATTGCAGCCCTCTGAGGATTCTCAGAGAATCAGGGGCTCTGCTGAGCCATGGTGCTGAGGTTACAGCAATGCCTTCTCCCACTTCTCCTTTCCCTCCAGGGACAGGTGCCAGAAACAGGTCATCAGGCAGATCTTACTGGCCCTTGCCCCTCAAATACTCTGAAGGGTCTCTCTGGCCTCCCTGCAAGTCTAGTTTCCAGTGTGCCTTCCCTCTTCCTTACAGCTCTCCTGATACCCCTGCCCTCATCCCAGAGCTGGCTGGCTATCCATAGCTAGTGAATAATTCAGCATGTTCAGCAAAAGCTAAATCAGATCCATAGCGATACTGTGATCAGGAGGCCCCCTTGGGGTGGCTGGAAAGGCGAACCCTGCCCTGGAAAGACAAGGGCCCTGTAATATTAACGTCATTATATAAGGTTTCATGGCCTCCTGAGACAGCGACTTCAAACCCAAATGTTACTGGGGCCCCCTTCCTGCCTACTTACTTCTTGGGGACTCAGTGGCCTTGTAGGTATGCTTCTGGGACATGCTGGTGCCAAAAGTTAGTCAAACAGCATGCTATAGTTTGCAGAATGCTTTTGTGCATATTTCTTGTTTAATCATATCAGCTCCAGTGGTAAGCTCAGAGCCCTGGAGTCAGCGGGAGCCTACAGGAATTGTGTTTCAATCCCCTGCTTTACCAAAAAAAAAAAAATTGTTCTCAATTATTTGTGGCAAATGGTGTTGGATAGAGGGTACTTTGTGTCCTAAAAATTGTGCAGAAAGGATATGCTTTTTCCTCTGGGTCACTTTCTTCAGGACCTGTTCCCAGTAAGCCCTCCTCTGGGGGACAGAGGACAGTAAAGGAGTAATTTGGTCTAACCATGAGCCAGATATATGGCTGTTTCCACTGACCAGTTTCCCAGGAATTACAAGGCCTTCCCCCACCCCCACCCCAGAGTATCTGAGACATTAGATCATCCAAGGCCCCCCGTAGAGGAGACGCCTCCTCCCTCCATGAAAACAGCTGAAAGGTCTCATGGTGTATGCACGCCAATGCTGTGCTGTGGCATCCCGTTTGATAGCCCTTCTGTTTGCTTCTCCAGCTCCTAGGGCTGTATCTCTCCTGTACTCCTAGAGTGCACACCTGCCTTGATCGCCGCAGTTCCCGGTGAACAATACCAACCATTCTCTTCCCAGGGGAAAGCAGTTTCTAATGGTGACCTGGTTAGGTTTGAAAGTAAGGGGTAAGACAATGACCTCCCTGGCCCTTGTTTTCAGGGAAGGCATGGTGAACATCAGGGCAGCTGTTAGCCTCCCAAGAAGGAGCCCTCACTGGGGCTTTGCTCACCACACAACATATGCAGCCCAGGATATTTTTAAGGCCTTACCTTGCCTTCTAAGATACTAAATTTAGTTGCTTCTCACCATTGTACTCAGGCTTCCCACTCTGTAGGATGTGGACTCTGCTGACTGAGTTTTTAATTTTATTTGTGTTTTGTGGAACTAGGGAATCAAACCTAGGGCTTCTTGCATGCTAAGCAAGTACTCTACCACTGAGCTATACCCAACGTTGTTTTTATTATATTTTTAAGAGAAGAAAAATTAAATAGTATGACTTTTTGCAGGAGGGAGAGAATAATATAAATAAGAAAATAAAGAAATAAGGGCTTGATATCAAAATTAAATGACAAGGAAGTATGGTGTGTAAGAAGCCAAATGAGGAAGGAGCCAGGGTGAAAGAGGGTTGAACCCTGCCAGGCGTGGAGAGCAGTGTGACTTCAGGCCCCTGGCTCCATACAGCTCCCTTCTCAAGCACAATGTGATCCTTCCTGTCTATTGCCCCCAGACTTAACTCTGTGTAGAGAAGATGAGGCCAGACACCCCCAGCTGTAGCTCAACTGCTGCAGCCTGTAAACCAGTGGTAACCGCCTGCCATGGTGCTGTCTCTTCCTCAACCATATCGTAGAGGAAGTAACCAAGAGGGATGACCAAGACTTACAGGAAGTACACGCAGTGGCGTTCACCCAGCAGCACATTTTCTTTGCAAAAGGAAAGCTGCTTAGTGGCTTGTGTCCTTTCAGGGACATTACTTGAATTTCTTGTGGTGGCTTTCCCAGTTTGTTCCCCTCTCAGCTTCCCTTCAGATGACAGCTACTTTTCTGTCCCAGGCTAAGTCTTCAAGATACTGTCTAGAATGCTGTGATGTGTGCATGGGTTTACACATTCACATGTGTTGAGGGGGGCTCAGTTCTAGCAACCTCCTTCAGTGAAGCTGGCAGTGTGTCAGCCTCTGTGGACACAGCCGCATAGCTTCCGAGGCTCAGCTTACATGCTTTCCCTGTGCCCCGCTTGGCTCCTTGGCCTCATCCTGCAGACTCTGGGTACATGCTTTGTGGCTAGGAAGAAGTATGGCTAGTACCTGTCCAGGCTACATAGCTTGTGGGTATCAGGGTAAGGATCTCTACCAGCCATTCTGACTCCCAAGCACTGCCAGGCTACTGGCAAGTTTCAGATCCCTGGAGCCCATTCTGTACATACCTTTCTGCCAGACATATTCACCTTCAACCCTTCCCCGTTCACACTCCTCCCCTCGTAACTGTGAATACTTTCAACCAAAGTTTTGGAGCAACTATGGAACCAAGCATGAAACCCAAGGTCATAAATGTTCCCCACTGTTCATCTTGGCAGATTCAGGGTCTCTTCTCATGGATAAGGACAAGGACAACATCACAGAGGAAAGTGCTCTCTGCCTGGTGGCTTGGCAGGCGACACTGCCCTGACCGCCATGTGTTCCTTTTCTCTTAGAGACTACTGGTTTGTCCCTTGACCCCTTCCTGCCCTTTTCCTGTCTGTCATTGTGATGAGTTGCTCCAGAAGTAGAGCTGAAATGTCCCATTGGGAGGGCAATTTTCCCAATGGTCATCTTAATGCAATGTGGCCTAGCAAAAAAACTGTTTCTGCTGTTCTTAGCTTTCTGGATCAGAAAGTCTTGGAAGAAAGCATTGTCATTCAGAGACAACTCCACAATTTTAAAAAAAAGTATGTGTGTGGGGAGACAACCCCAGTCTTAGCCTACTCTCAACCTCTTGTCTCCTGTGGCCACTGCCCCCTCTTGCTTCCTTTTTTGTTTGTTTGTTTGTTTGTTGTTGATATGAAAAAGGTTATGGGCCAGTGAGATGGTTCAGTGGTAAAGTAAAGGTACCTGTTGCCAAGCTTGATGACCTGAGTTATAGAAGGAGAGAGTAATCAATGCCAGCAAGATCTGCCCCGCCCTCCACATGTGTGCTGTGGCACGTGTACCCACATGCATACATACCCTACACACAAAAATAAACAAACAAATAAAATGTAACATGAGAAAGGAAAAAGGAAAGGGAAATTTAGAAAGGGATGGACGAGGGGACACCCTGGAGGATGTGAGATTTTCCCAGGCAATCATGGGAAGCGTAAGACCTTAAGGCCAGAAGGCATGCTGTGCTGGGGTATGTACTGAGTCCACTACACTCTCCCAGCTAAGCAGACCCCAGGTGGTGCAGTCTAGACCCCCGCGCCTCTACTCATGTGGGTCTGGGCCCACCAGTACTTCTGTCATCACTCATATACTGTCCTCATTGTCCATACTCTGATGGACGAGGGCTCCCTCCCTGTGATGCAGACTGAAAGGAAACTTGGCTCTTTACAAGTAAGAGCATGGTGGGAAATATCAAGCAGTTATCGACTTGGTGTTGTTTGTTGTGAACCATAGAAGTGGTTTAGCCAATAAATATGTACATATATATATGTGTGTGGAACAATTTTGCAAGGAGGGTTATATGGGAGGGTTTGGAGAGAGAAAAAGAAAAAATAATTATATTATAATCTTGAAAAATAAAAGAAATAATTTTTAAGAATCTTAGCTTGGGGGTTGGAGAGGTTACGAGCACTTTGCTGTTCCAGTGAAACCGGAACTTGGTTCCCAGCACCCACATCAGGTAGCTCTCAACTCCTTGTAACTCCCCATTCAGGGAATTCAGTGCCTCTGGCCTCCACAGGCACCTGCTTTCACATGCACACCACACGCACGCACACACACACACACACACACACACACACACACACACAATTTGGAATTATTTTAAATTTAAAAATCTTAACTTGGTAAAGCCCATAAGGAGGGGACAGGGAAGGGATATCTCAAGGGTAAGAATCTCAAGCCATACTTGTTGCTACCTAGGATGGACCTGCTGCAGAGAACTTCCATTACAGCTCAGTGAGATAGTCAGCTGCCATTACAGTGTTAGTGTCAAAGGAGACCAGCCTCGTGCTGGCCACAGGAAGGGGCCCAGATAAACATAAGGGTTACTCCTTTCCTTCCTATAGTTTAATATGAGCAGCGAGACTTTATATTAATAACTGTTATGCAGAAGGAACAGTACTTGTCAAAGTACTGTATAAACAGAGAGGTCATTTGTGAAAGTAGGAACTGCGTGGAGTTTTCCCTGATCCTATATCTCAGAGATGGACCCGGTCACGGGAGACCCATCTAATGTGTCTAGCCAGCCTCCTCACAAACCCTAAGTCAACAGCTGACACATGTTTGTGCAGTTTCCAAGACCCCTGGGTGGGGGAATTCCTGGTCTCGGTGATTTTGGCTGCAAACCTTGGCACTGGCTCCTAGAGATAGCACGGGGCTCTTCTTATCTCTTGGAACCTTCTTGAACTTGGGACTGCCCCATCAGCATGATCCACATCGACCTTCAGTATTTAAGCCCTGTGTGCTTCTGGGGGCTCACACGAGCTCAGAGTCTCGGAATGGGTATTCTGCCTTGGTAGAGAGACAGGTGGACCCAGGACTGGCTTCTCCAGCTCCTTCCTCACCACTTGCTGTCCTCGACGGTGGCCCTCTGGCCCCCTCTGCTGACCGACAGGATTTCCTACTGGGACTGCACAGATGAAGTCCAAGGAAAAAGGGACTGCTGTGAGTTTGCCTTTGTTGTACCCTGAGTGGTTTCTGCCTGGGCAGTGCTGGGGGACAGGACGTGGGGGGTAGGAAGCTGAAGCTGGGAGGAAGCCACAGCAGTGTCCAGAGCAGAGTGGGACACAATCTCAGGACAGAGGGATTTCCTTACTGAGGCTGCTAATGGGGATTCTGGGTTAGAAGTGACCGTGCTTTAAGCCACAGAACAGGGAGAGAGGAGGAGAACTCCTGAGAGGGACCCCTTTTGGAAGACATATTTCTATTACGAGCTGAAACTGGGAGTTGGTGCAGCTGATTGGCTGTGAGAAGGCTTCTGATCACCAGGGAGATTCTTAGACGCGGAAATGGGAGAAACTGATCAGTGTCTGTCTGGTGGGTGAACAGTTACTTGTCCTATATTTTCATGTGACTTCCCACCCCCTGCATGCAGCTAAGTCAGTCATACTAGGACATCCTCTTACACACTGGGCTGGGGAGAGGTCCCTAATCACCACCCGATTCTCCCGCTGGATAGACCTTCATATTTCCTGCCAGATGGGAAAGAGCGCCCTGGGGGAGGAGGAAATCTAGAGCAATCCATCCCTAATCCCTGGCTGGGCCTCTCTCAGAATGGAGATGGCGGCTGCAGAGCCTGGGAGTTTGGGCACACCTGCTCTCAGGCCCCGATTCCCAACAGCCAGCCCAATGCTGCCCAGGGACTGTGAGTCTGGGAGCCTGACACTGTCCTCAGACAGCTGGGGCCTTAAAGCTCCTGGCACCTCTTCACCAGCACGGCCTTGGGAAACGGTATCTGCACAGGTGAGGCCCTGGGTCAGGGAAAGGAAAGACTTTTCACGTGGGAGATGGAGTGGGATTATAGAAGGAGAGCCGTTTCTAGAGCTCGTCAGGCAGCAAGCTCCCCAGAACCAACCTCTCTCCTGCCCAGTTACAGAGAACTCTAGATCCAGGAGAGGTGGCATGCCATTAAATACAAGGGGTGCTTCTAGTCTTGGTTGCTCTATTTTCAAAAGCAGTGGAGGGAGAAGGAAATGGAGAGGTTCTGAGAGCATTGACCCCCATGGACCAAAGAGACTTCAGGACCATGGTGTTCGGCTACCAGAGAACCAGAGGATGGAAAATGAAAGACTCTAAAATGAAAGACTCAACCAAGAGTCTGTGCTCTGCAGAGAAGGAAGAACAGTGGGCGTTTATGTGGACAAAAGAGCTTTGTTCTCAGGAGGGCCAGGACTGAAGGAGGATGGAGTTACAACTGCAGCTAAGGAGTAGAAGGGGGTCACAAGCCCAGGTGCAGCTGAGATCAGTTCCTCCATCAGCTCTGCAGAGTTTTCCCTTAGGTGCAGGGTGGGCTTGTGGGCTGCAGAAGGCAAAGTGATGGGAGGCAGATGGCTACACGGCTGCCTTGAGATGGATGAGCGCTGCATGGAGAAAGGGTGTGTCTCATCTGTGCGCAGTCTGCCCTCAGCAATCCCCTTGTAGAAGAGAGAAATGGGAGGGGGCGTGCTTTGCCTCCTCATGTGGCTGGAGACTTGCTGTGGGACTGTTTCCACCTCCCTCTCACATAGACAAAGCTCTTTGTGTGCCCTGTTGAGTAGCTGAGCGTCTGACCTCCTGACCCCTGGAGACAGGATTCTAAGGCCTCCATGGTAATTCCCCTACACCTTCCCAGTTACCAAGCACCTGGGAGTGCTTGGGTCAGTAAGATGACCCATCCAAAGCTGAATTAAACATTTCCATGTGCCCCATATGTTCCCACTGGGAAAAGAGAGCCACCAACCAAATAAGGTGGTACCTGCTGTGTTGGAAGAGGAGCAGCCCTGACTTGAGGACCTGGGGCTGGGTGGGGTAGTCTTCCCCTCTGCCCTGGCCATAATGTCAGGTGCCTTCTCTCAGTTTGGCCTTAAGGACAAATTACCTCTTTGAGGCTAGAGGATTTTAGCTGACCACGGGCTTTCCTCTCCATCCTGAGCTGGATTTACCTTCTTTCCCCCTGGGACTTAAGTTTTATTAAAGAAATCAGTGTTTTCCATCCCAAGAGAGTTTATAGAATAAGAGTCTCTCTGGGACAGCAGGGAATTGGTCCAAGCACCTCTGCTGAATCACTGCCGAGTCACTAGTTCTGACAGCCTTGCCCCACCCCCAGCCTGCACATCCACGGTGGAAGCCTGGACCCAGCCTTCAGGAGCAACTCACACATAGATGGATCAGAGTGAACACCGGACCTAGGAGACCTAATGATCTGTTTATTTGCTTCTTTTGTCTTCATCATCATCCTCTTCCTCCTCTCTCCCCCCCCTGCTCCTAAGAGTAGCCTTACTGTTGTCTTTCCAACTGGACATACCAGCTCACTGTGGGTTCTCTGGGCTGCCTGCCCCAAGGTAAGAGGAGATTATGGGTCCACTTGGGAACACAGACAGGAAGCATGGACTCCTCACAAGCAGTGGTTATTTCTTTCTTTTATTTTTTTAAAAGACTTTATTTATTTATTATGTATGCAATGTTCTGCCTGAAGAGGGCACCATATTTTATTATGGACTGTTGTAAGCCACCATGTGGTTGCTGGGAATTGAACTCAAGACCTCTGGAAGAGCAGCCAGTGCTCTTAACCGCTGAGCCATCTCTCCAGCCCAACAGTGGTTATTTCTATGGCTCGTGTGCATACACTGCTAAAGAAAGAAAATGAGGATTTACGTAGCAACTACCTTTCCCTCCCTTTCTAAAGTGTTCTTAAACTGGCACTTTCCGTCCTGAAAGCATCTGCCATTTGCCTGCCAACGTCCAGGATTCCAGCTGCTGGACTGTCATGCAGCGGGGAGGGCAAGTGTCCCATGGCCAGGTTAACACAAGGACTCAGGCCCAGGAGGAGGTGAGAACCACAGAGGGCAATGGGAGCCAAGGCTTGGGAAGCCCTGATCCAGCCGCTTCTGTAATTTGGCACTGTGCCCAATCCAGTTTCAGTTTGTGTTGCTGAAAGCGGCAGGGAGACAGGTCTGTGCACTGCCCGAGCTAAGTAGACAGGGTGCCCAGCTCTTCAAGGACCATGGGGAGATCTCACTGAAGCCAAGTCAGAAACAGGAAAAACTGGCCCCAGAGACTCAGAAAACACTCCAGCTCTGTCTTCCCCAGAACCTTCATCACTGCGTCTTAAACTTCAGTCTATAGCTGCAGCCCTGGCTAGTAAGCTCTCTGAGCAGGACCATGTTGTGGATTGCCCAGCTGCCTAGCTTGTGTGTGAGCCCCGCCCCCTCCTTGCCAGATCTTTCCTTAAAGTCTGCTCAGCCTGTGCATGGGGTTTCATCCCAAGTCAGGTATTATAGTGACCAACTTTTCTTAGTCACGGGAGTGGGGTCACCATGCCATGGGGGCTTCTGTTCTGGAGGTGGTACTGGCAGCTCTGGTAAGATGAGGAAAACTCTACACTGTTTGGAAAGAGGCCCTCCTCCAAACTGGGGGCCTGGAGTTTCCACCACCGCCGGCAAGCACTGAGTCACTGTGCTGTGCCTCTCCTAGTGGCCTAGTCTGGGAGAGAGCGGCTCTGGCAGGGGATTCTAGGCCCAGGTGTCCCACTGCAGACCGCTCTGATGTGGCTGGATCCCTCCCACCCATGTTCATGTTGCATGACCATTACCTCCTCTGAGTTCCAAATCATCTTTATGATCCTCAGGGAGACCCAATACCCATTAGGGTCTCACTCTCCATTTCTTCCCTTCCCCAGTCCCCAGCAACTGCTAATCTGTAGATTTAGCACTGTGGATGCTCACATAGTGGGACCATTCAGCATGTAGCCTCTACTTAGCAAACTGCTTTTTAGACTCGTCTGTGTTCTGGTGTGATCAGAATTTCATTCCTTGTTGTAACCAAACAGTCTTCCATTATATGGAGTCTCTCATTTTGGTAGCCCATTCATTGGTTTAAATGGCAGTCTCTGAGTTGTGCCTACCCTTTGGCTATTGAGAAGTGTGCCACTGTGAACTTGTACCAGTGTCTATTTGAATACCATTTTCAATTCCTTTGGTATTGTCATAGTTAGCTTCAACGGTCACTTTGACACAGCTCAGAGTCCCCTGGGAAGAGGGAATTTCAATTGAGGAATTGCCTAGATCAGATTAGTTTTCTTCCTTCCTTTTTTTCTTTCCTTCCTTCCTTCCTTTCTTTAATTTTTGGTTTTTTGTTGTTTTGAGACAGGGTTTCTCTGTGTAGTCCTAGAGCTTGCTCTGTAGACCAGGCTGGCCTTGAACTCATAAATCCATCTGCCTCTGTCCTCTGAGTGCTGGACTTAAAGGTGTGTGCCTCTATGTCCTGGCTGAAGTAATTGCTTAATTGCTAACTGATGTGGGAGCACCAGCCCACTGTGGGCAGTGCCATTCCTAGGCAGGTGGGCCTGGGCTGGCTTAGAAAGGAAGCTGAGCAAGCCAGAGGCTCCTACATTGTGCAAGCAACATTTCCCCGTTGATTTCTGCTTCAGCCTTGGCTTCTTTCTAGAATGGTCTATGACCTGTTAAATGAAATAAGCACTTTCTTCCCCAAGTTGTTGTTGGCCATGATGTTTATCACAGCAACAGGAAGTGAAGTAGAACAGGTGCACACTCAGAGTTGAATTGGACAATTATGAAGTAGTTCTGTATTTAATGGTGAGGGACCACCATACTGTTCCCCTCCATTGGCTGCACCATCTTCTTACCAGCAAAACACAAGGATTCCAGTTTCTACATGTGCTTACTACGCTGATTTCTTTTGTTAAAAGTGTCACTGGCAGATGTAATGGCTCAGCAGTTCAAGGCACTTGCAGCCAAGCCTAACAACCTGAGTTCTATCCCCAGGACCCACATGGGGGAGAACTTTAAAAGTTGTCCTCTGACCTCCACACGTGTGCCCCTCTAAAATAAACAAATGTAACTTTAAGAACAAGAAATTTACTTTAAATAATGTGGCCTTCCTATTGAATATGCAGTGTCTTAGTCTGTATTTATTTTTAGAAGCATAAATGACTGTACATTTTACATCTATAGCCATAAATGCAGTTGATCATTATATTTCCACAGTGTATTAATTGCTACAGAACAGTGAGAAAAGGTTGTGATTTCAGAAATATACAGTCTGGCAGGGCAATGGTGGTGCACACCTTTAATCCCAGCACTTGGGAGGCAGAGGCAGGCAGATCTCTGTGAATTGGAGGCCAGCCTGGGCTACAAGAGCGAGTTCTAGGACAGGCTCCAAAGCTACAGAGAAACCCTGTCTCGAAAAAAAAAAAAAAAGAAAAGAAAAGAAAGAAATATACAGTCTGAAAAAACTAAAATCTTTTGCTTTAGATGCAAATTATCAATTGTTTTTCATTGTCTATAGAATAATTTATGAATAATTTTCTACATAATGTATATGATAGTGATATTTTTATTGAGAACTTCATATATGAATATAGTATTTTTCTACCCCTATTCCTTTCTCTAACTTTTCCCTCCAAACTTCATGTCCTCCTCCTTTTTAAAACTCTCTGAATCTGCTTAGTACTGTGTGGGTATAGAACCATCTACTGCAGTGTGAGGATGCTTCGGGGACCGCATCCCTCAAGAAGACTTACTCTCCCTCCCCCAGCAGCATCACTTAGGTGTGGGATTTCATGAGCCCCTCCCTCGCCCATGCTGGGATTTTGGCTGGCTTCATCTTGGCTGCACAGCCCTTGTGCATGCCATGCCAGCCACTATGAGTCGTGTGTGCAAGGGCCCTGTTGTGTCACTGCAGATGTCCACTGCCTCTGGCTCTTGCTTTCTGTCCCCTCCCCCAGGATTATCTCTGAGCCTTTGGGGATGGGGAGTGATGTAGCCATTCACTTAGACCTGTATAGAGCTGAGAATCCCACAGCCTCTGGTTGACTGGTTGTGGGTCTCCGGATTAATATCTATCTGTGCACAAATAAGCTTCCCTGATGAGGGTCAGAGATGCATGAACTCTGATTCAGGACTGGTCCACATTCTGGATCTGCAGTTTCCACGGTGGCTGCTGGGGAATCCATATTTATTTTTAAGGAACTGCCGTATGTCCCTTACTTCGTATCTCATTTTATCCTCTGAGAATCCCTTGAAGGAAGCAGAGTTACCCACTTCTTCTCTATCATCTGAAGGCACACAACTGATAGCTGACAAACCAGGGTTCCAGACTGCTATCAGATGGCAAACTAGGCCCATTCCAGTGCCCCTCACAGGCATGTATCCTATCACTATTTTTTTAATAAAAATTTATTTTATTTTATTTTATATATGTGAGTGTTTATCTACATGTGTGTATGTATACATGCATACCTGGTGCACCCAGAGGTCAGAAGAGGACATCGGATCCCCAAGAGCTGGAGGTACAGCTGGCTGTGAACCATCATGCAGGTGCTGGGAACCAAACCCAGGTCCCTTGCGAGAGAAGCAAGTGCTCTTAACCACTGAGGCATCTCTCCAGCTCCACCCACTTTTTTTAGGTGCTAAGATTTGAACCCAAGGTCTTTGTATATGCTGGGCAAGTACTGAGCCACTTAGCTGCATCTCGGCCTCCATTCTTCTTTGGCAAATCTTGTCCATGTGCGTTCTCACCACTTGAGGAACTCTCATCTTTTCTTTCTTTAACATCCCTTTCCTTGTTAAGATATAATCCTTCTTTGTGCCCCTGTGGCTGTCTGCCAGATCCTTGGCTCTCTCTATTCCTTGCCCTGTCTCCCCTCAGTCTTAAAGGGGTCTTGGTGGTAGCTGACCTCTGTAATCCCTGCACTGTGGAGGCCAGACTACACAGAGCAAAACCCTGTCTCCAAACACCACTAACCCAAGGGGACTTGGAGAAAGCAGGCCACAAAGAGCTCCTACCTTCTTTAGACATCTCATTGAAGTGGGTGTGGATACTATGAGACTAAGACACACTAGCAGCTGGCAGGCACTGGGGATGAACGGGAGCTGGAGCTCAGGCTGAAGTCTAGACTTGAGAGTTAAGAAGAGTAGCCATCGAGGGAAAGGGAACCCCCATACCCCACTGTCAGCCCTGAGTGTGCTTGCTTCCCTTTCTCAATCATGGGATTGCACAGTCAGCTTCAGGCCTGCTTTTCTATGTATAGCCAGGTAACTCAGCCTCTCCAGGACCTGGGGGGTAGAGTTCCCTTCAGGGATGGGGCCTGTACTCAATACCCTGTGCCGGGGAGAGGTGGGGACATTTCCTTTGGGTGAAGCAGGGTGCTTTTTATTCTCCAAATTTGGGGGGGGGCAAACACTCTCCCTAGGGCCTGTCACGTGTGTGATGAGAGATTGAGTGAATGCAGTCTATACCAGAGTGCAGCCGCCCATCTCCCCCCGAGGAGTGCTCAGTCTAGGCTGCAGCTCCTGGCCGGTTCTGCCTGTGCCCCTGCATCCCTTCCAGCATCCCTTCCAACATCCCAGGACGAGGCTGATAGGCTGATACGGGGATGATTTCCTGAGGTCCTATGGTCACTCAGTCATTGCTCTGCTCTATCACCCAGCTCTCTAGGGAGTAAACTAGGGAGTCCATTCAGATGGGAATGGTTGATGAGGTCTTTTAGTCTTGGGAGCAAAAACACAAGACACACACACCCGTTCTCTCATACCCTTACACATGTACATACCCCCACCTATGTTGGAGAGGGGCCAGGGAAAAGCCCCTACGGAGACCCCTAGGGTGAGAAGTTGCCTTGGTAAGGAGAACAGGTGACGTCCTGGTGGTGAGCGTTCACAGAGCAGGGGTGAGGTATTTTCTGTGCTGTGGCCACTCTTGTACTCCTCGGGGATCTGCATCTTCTTGTAAACCCTCAGGCAAGATAGGGCTGGATGGAAGTTTTCTTTTGTGTGTATATATCCTTTCTCAGTGTATATATTTCATTCTTTTATGTGTGTACCCATATACATGCACAGTGCAGGCAGAGGTCAGAGGTCAGCTCAGGGGAGTTGGTGCTCTCTTTCCCAGGTGGAGAGCGAGCCATTCATTAGTCTTGGCAACAAGTGCCTTTTACCAATGCTAAGCCATTTCATCTGTCTCCATAATTCCCTTTTCCTTGCTTATGCGGGATGTAAGACCCCCTCAGTCTCACTGTAGGAAATGCCAGCTTAATTGCTTGAGGGTGAGACCAGGTGTCGCTGGGGACCACTGTTAGAAATCCTGCTACTTGAGAGTGACAGAAATCCTGAGACCACTCAAGGCAGGAATGTCTCAAGCTGCGGATGTGTAGGGACTTCCCAGCTGTCCAAGGGTCAGCTCTGGGGCTAGGTGCCCACTAGGATTCAGATTCTACGTCATTCACTCACACCTGCAGTCCTGGGCCAGCCCTTAATTTTCTCTTCTGTAGAATGGGAATGGCAGTGTTGCCTGGCTCTTGGGTTGTTACCGGGATTGAAGGGATGAAAGCAGAAATCCTGGAGAACCAACCACGCCTGGCACAGAGCAGCAGATGGGAGCGGTGCACTGTTCCTGCCTCATTCTGCTGTGAAAGCCATTGGAATGGAAATTTGGGAGGAAAAAAAGACCCTAGAGGGCAAAGGGAATTGATGCCACTTCTCTGGCAGCCTAGCGAGGTGCGTCCATGGAGGATAATGGCATGAGACTGGAGATATGTCAGCATGAGCCAGACAGTTTATACCCACCTGTCAACATACAGTTCTCAGGCAGGATGCCCAAGTTGGGGTCTGGGCTAGAGGACGGAGAAGAGTGTATATGCGGGGGTGGGTATCAAGAATGTCTAGCCTCACCGGATGGCGGTGACACATGCCTTTAATCTCAGCACTCGAGCAGCAGAGGCAGGTGGGTTTCTGTGAGTTCAAGGCCAGCCTGGTTCTACAGATCTAGTTCTAGGACAGCCAGGAGTGTTATACAGAGAAACCCTGTCTCGAAAAACAAAAACAAACATACAAACAAAAATCTTGCTTTTAAAAAAGCTGGCCAGTGGTGGCACAGGCCTTTAATCCCAGCACTCAGGAGGCAGAGGTAGGTGGCTCTCTGAGTTTTTGAGGCCAGCCTGATTTACAGAGTGAGTTCTAGGACAGCCAGGACTACCCAGAGAAACCCTGTCTCAAAAAAGCAAAACCCCCAAAAGAAAAAAATGAATTAAAAAAAAAAGTCTAGCCTCATTCCTGGGCACTGTACAGCATCCACTCTGACTTATCTGTGTAAACCAGACAGATGCCTCATGGTGGGGGAAGCAACTGTACCTCCTGAGAGGAACCTGGCAGGCAGGCAATGTACTGTCCCTCCTTAAGTAAGGCATTGCAGCTTCGCCAGCATTCCACACCCATTCCCATCTGTTCTGTCCACTGGCACCATTCACAAAGAGTGAATGGCAGCCCGCAGACTGCCAAATACATTATCATCAATGCCCATTACCTGCATATTCTTTGCCCCAGGAGGAGATTAAGGACCATCTGTGTTAAGGCCAAGTTCTGTGAGAGTAAAGGCCACGTGTTATATAGAGAACTTACTTTGTACAGTTCCATCGATATTGAGTAATATGCTTTGATAGCCCAGCTTGGCTGTAGGCATCACTCCCCAGGATTCAGATCTGGCATTTATCATGTGCCTATAAGACACCATCCAGGTAACCCTCCCATGGAATTTGAGAGTGGGTATGAGTGCAGCCATTGTACAGGCAGAGAGGCTCCGGAAGACCAGAGAGACTGCAGGGAGTGACAGGTGCAGGAGGCTTAAGTCTAGCAAGAGGAGACAGCCCTTGGGATGGATGGCTTTGGGAGGACGTGGTTTGGAGGAGAGTCCCGAGGCACACACATCTGCTGGGAGGGTGACAGGACACAAAGGGACACCCAAAGCCAGGAGAAAAGCCCTTACTTCAGAAGATTGTTCTCTTGGCATCCTTAGGGGATCCTAAAAGGAGCCCCCTCCCTGCCTCCTGAGCTTACCAGCGCTGTTGTCATAGATGGTGTTCTCCTGTACCTTCTGCCTGTAGTTAGCTCTATCTGTGACAAGGCTGCTTTCTTTTGTTTAATTACATCTACAACATGGCATTCACCTCACTCCTGCCCCCCAGTGATTTGATCCAGCTTGCTTCTGTTGTGTAATGATAAGGGACTCAGTTGCCAACAGTGGCCTGGGGTGAGTGGGCTCCAGGCCTGCCCACAGATCTGTCTCAAATTCAGTATCTTCCCTGCCCTTTCCTTCTGATCTCCTGCCTCATCTTTTCTCAGATCTCTCCCCTGTTTGAGTTTGTACCACACTGACACACTCAGGAAGCCTGCCTGCCTGCCTGGTGGGGAGAGGAGAGGCTCTTGCCTTCCTTCCTGTGCATTCTCTCCCTTCTCAGTTCTTTTAGACTCCTGGCCTCTAGTGGCCTCTGAGTTACCTCTGGGTCTTTAGACTTCAAGGACCTGTCCAGTAGGGTGGGTGGGTGTGCTCTTTTCCCCCAGTTCTGGAAGAGTGGAAGAGGTTGAGTGTTCCCACAGTCATGAGTCAGAGGAGATTGCTGATACCCTCGGAGAGCCGGAGGGTAGCAGAAGGGCCTAGGAGGGGCTGTCAACAGAGCTAGTGATCCATGCAGCTGTGTTAGTGAAAATGGGGTACGAGGCTGGAAGGCACGGGCCTACAAGTGGGCTTTCACAGCTCCGAAGGAGACGCATGGTCAGACAAGAGCCTAATTAAGGGACCGAATCCCGAGAGACAGCTGAGCCCATCTCTGGTCTCAGGGCCAGAGGGTCTGTCTTTTCATAGTTGTGTGTCCCCAGTTACTTGCTAGAACACCCTGCTCCAAAGGCAAAGTTGATGCGCCTAGACTCGTTTCAGAGAGAAAGCTCTTTATAAGGGTAATGCTGGCACGCAGCTGTGGGGCCCTGCTGTAGAAGCTTAGGCTCTTCCCCTGAAGTTCTCCTTCATCCTGCATCTATTGTCCAGGTGGAGAAGCCACACCCAAGGGTGTCCTGAGCTACACTGACAACCCTGCTGAGCTCCCTCCCATGTCTCATGATTGGTTCTCCTCCCCAGGGTGACAAGGGAGATCTTGTGGCCCTGAGCCTCCCCTCTGGCCCTGGCCATGGTGACACTGACGGCCCCATCAGTCTGGACGTGCCAGATGGAGCGCCCGACCCCCAGCGAACTAAAGCTGCCATTGACCACCTGCACCAGAAGATCCTGAAGATCACGGAGCAGATCAAGATCGAGCAGGAGGCGCGGGATGATAACGTGGCTGAGTACCTGAAGCTGGCCAACAATGCGGACAAGCAGCAGGTGTCGCGCATCAAGCAGGTGTTTGAGAAGAAGAATCAAAAGTCAGCCCAGACCATCGCCCAGCTACACAAGAAGCTAGAGCACTACCGCCGGCGCCTGAAGGAGATAGAGCAGAATGGGCCCTCGCGACAGCCCAAAGACGTGCTACGCGATATGCAGCAAGGGCTGAAGGATGTGGGCGCCAACATGCGTGCCGGCATCAGTGGCTTCGGGGGTGGTGTGGTGGAAGGTGTCAAAGGCAGTCTCTCTGGCCTCTCGCAAGCTACCCATAGTGCAGTGGTGTCCAAGCCCCGGGAGTTCGCCAGCCTCATTCGCAACAAGTTCGGCAGTGCTGACAACATTGCCCACCTGAAGGACCCTATGGAAGATGGGCCCTCCGAAGAGGCAGCCCGGGCGCTGAGTGGCAGTGCCACATTAGTGTCCAGTCCCAAGTACGGTAGTGACGATGAGTGTTCCAGTGCCAGTGCCAGCTCGGCTGGGGCGGGCAGCAACTCTGGGGCTGGGCCAGGAGGTGCACTGGGGAGCCCTAGATCCAACACTCTTTATGGTGCCCCTGGAAATCTGGACACTCTGCTGGAGGAGCTGCGGGACATCAAGGAGGGCCAATCACACCTGGAGGACTCTATGGAGGACTTGAAGACTCAGCTACAGAGGGACTACACCTATATGACACAGTGCCTGCAAGAAGAGCGTTACAGGTGGGTACCTCTTGACTTCACAGCTGCGGTTGGGCCCAGTGGGAAAGGAAGGAAGCTGTGCTGAACTTCGGAGGCCACTGGAGAAACATCCAGAAGGGTCTTACCATGCCAGGAGGAGCCCCGGAGGAGCTTTCTCCAGACTGGAACAGCGGTCACCAGATCTCTGGAACAAAAGTTCTGCTGGTCTCAGGATACTTTAGACCAGTGGTTCTCAACCTTCCTCATGCTGTGACCCTTTAATACAGTTCCCCATGCTGTGGTGACCCCAACCATAACATTATTTTCATTGCTTCTTCATAACTTTAATTTTTCTACTGTTACAAATTGCAAAGTAAATATCTAATATCCAGGCTATCTGATATGTAACACCTGTGAAAGGGTCATTTGACCCCCAGGTTGAGCATCACTACTTTGGGGTGTTATGTGCTTAACTCACACAAGGGAGACTAAGACGAGGGCCAGCACCATGTGTGCTCTTCTGGAGACTCTGGTTAAGAAAGGACTTTGGAGGCAGCTACCTGGGTTCAAACCCCAGATCTTCCTTATATTAGAGTAACTTAACTGAGCAGCTAGCGGTCTACACTGTTTCCCTGTGAGTGAGGGTAATGCTGACCTGACCTTAGGGAATGGTCAAAAAGAGTGAATGATTCGGCTAGGTGTGATGGCTCATGCCCTTAATCCCAGCACTTAGGAAGCAGAGGCAGTCAGATCTCTGTGAGTTCTAGGCCAGCCAGAGCTACATTTATTACCATTTAAAAAACAAATTGAACAAGTCAGCCTGTAAATGCGAAGTGGGGATAGATGGACAGTTGGACTGCCTAGGGGGTTCCCGAGGTCAAGAATGGGCTGGAGTTTGGTCCTTCCCCTGCCTCCCTCCCTCTCTGGGATTTGGGGGACCTTTTTCTTTAGCACTTCTTCTTTCTAGATGATGGCTTGTAAAACTGAGGGGAACCCCATCTAAAACTACCCACCCTCACTCTATAGCCATCTTTTGTTACTTGGTGCTTTTCAGAGCAGGGATCACATCCTCTATACTTCCGGGTCCCTGCTACCCACAAAGCATCTTAGTCCGGGTTTAGAACCGGATTAGAGTCACTCAGTCCTTAACTCCCCATCATGAGCCATGAGATCCCAGACAGGTTCTCATTCTCCCCACCTGTCGCTACAGATGACCTAGTACTGTCTGGTGAAGCAGTGCTGGGCCATGCTTACCACAGGGCTGGCACAGAGGAGCGCTGCTGTCACCAGGTTAAGATGAGAGCAGGACTGGACACATGTCACTACAGAGTGGTTTGTAAGAAGTGCTGTCACCTCCTCTTTTCCTACCAGGTATGAGAGGCTGGAGGAGCAACTGAATGACCTGACTGAGCTCCACCAGAATGAGATGACCAACCTAAAGCAGGAGCTAGCCAGCATGGAGGAAAAGGTGGCCTACCAGTCCTATGAGAGGGCCCGAGACATCCAGGTATGGCCCAGGCCTCTCTGGGGAGGTCCTGATGTGTGGATGGAGCCGTAGGCACAGGGTGCAGGTGATGCACTCAGGTGGAACTATCACATAAGGCATGATGAGCAGAGGTTTATCCATAGGGCAGATAGGTACAGGATGCAGAAGAAGGCAGTGTTGCCAGGGTAGAGATAAGAACAAGGTAAGTCACCCTGTCTCAAAAAACAAAAAAAAAACAAACCAAACAAACAAACAAAAAACAAAGAACAAGGTAAGTCCTTGGCCAAGCGTATGTATTATGCAAAGGCAAATTGGTAGGAAAGGGCTGCTTATGGTTGCCACATCTTTGGTATCAGATTTACAAATGAATAATTGTTATTTCTGGGCATTTGCCTGCCTCAATATGGAGCTGGAATCAATAAGCAAGACTTCCATTGCCCTACATCCTCCTTAGACAGTCGTCAGTCCAGAGTTCTGTCCCCAATTGTAGGTGTACCCTTCTTGGCCTTGAAGAGGGGCTCTATATTACCACCTTCTTGGTACAGTGGCATATTAGTCTATTCTTTGCTGTAGCGAATGTGTAAGGTTGGATAATCTGTAAAGAGAAAAGATCCACCCAGCTCTCCCCTCTGGAGACTCAAGAGGATGTCATCCTGTCTTTGGAGCTGGTAAAGACCTCATTGCTATAGCCTCCCAAAGACAGGGACTGTGTCACACAGTGAGGCAGAAAGCCAGAGAGAGGGGCTGAAGTGATGGCTCAGAGGTTAAGAGCAGGGCTGGAGAGATGGCTCAGTGGTTAAGAGCACTGACTGCTCTTCCAGAGGTCCTGAGTTCAATTCCCAGCAACCACATGGTGGCCCACAACCATCTCTAATGAGATCAGGCGTCCTCTTCTGGCCTGCAGGTGTACATGCAGGCAGAACACTGTATACATAATAAATAAATCTTAAAAAAAAAAAAAAAAGAAAAGAAAGAAAAAAAAGGTTAAGAGCATTGCCTGTTCTTCCAAAGGTCCTGAGTTCAATTCCCAGCAACCACGTGGTGGCTCACAACCATCTGTAATGGGATCTGGTGCCCTCTTCTGGCATGGGGGCACACACAGAGAGAGAATATTGTAGGGCTGGAGAGATGGCTCAGTGGTTAAGAGCATCGCCTGCTCTTCCAATCTGTAATGAGGTCTGTAATGAGGTCTGGTGCCCTCTTCTGGCCTCCTGGCATACACACAGACAGAATATTGTATACATAATAAATAAATAAATATTTTAATAAATAAATAAAAGAGAATATTGTATACATAATAAATAAATATTTTTTTAAAAAAAAGAAAGCCAGAGAGATTTTGGGGTCAGACTTTCTCTCATAGGATCTAATTCTTTACATTACACATACATACACATGCACACACACTCTTAAAGGTTCTGCTACCCTAGCATTGCCATGCTAGAAACCAATCTTCCAGCTCACAAACCCTTGGAGATCACACTTAAGCCCTATTGGAATAAGAACAGGTGGACTGGGCTCAGTCTAGGATCTCACCCACCCTGAGCTCCCATACACCACCCTCTGTCCCCTGCAGGAGGCCGTGGAGTCCTGCCTGACCCGGGTCACCAAGCTGGAGCTGCAGCAGCAGCAGCAGCAGGTGGTGCAGTTAGAAGGTGTGGAGAACGCCAATGCACGCGCTCTGCTGGGCAAGTTCATCAACGTGATCCTGGCACTCATGGCCGTGCTGCTGGTGTTTGTGTCCACCATTGCCAACTTCATCACGCCCCTCATGAAGACACGCCTACGTATCACCAGCACCGCCCTCCTGCTCCTCGTTCTCTTCCTCCTCTGGAAGCACTGGGACTTGCTCACCTACCTCCTGGAGCGTGTGCTGCTGCCCAGCTGAGCAGCTGCCATCCCGCCCTGTGCTCTCCGGGTTCCACTGGTCACACATCTCCAGGAGGGCCTGGGACTCCTGAGTCCCTTGGATTTTGTCATGTGTCCTGTTTGGCCTCTTACCCAAACTGCCCATTCGGCAGCTCCTGCCCCTTCTCTGCACTGCATCTGTTTGACACCATCTCTCTTTTAGCCTGAAGGTTGCTGGGGGTGGGGGTCAGGGCTGGAGGAAGTGGAGACATTCATGGCCAAATGGAGCAAGGGAGGACACCAGAGCTGCATTGTTTGAATTATTTAGTCATGTGGGACTTTTCTGGGCTGACCTAAGGATATCCTAGGTCATGAAGGCCCCTAAGATATAAGGCCTCAGTTTCCATAGGAAAGAGCCCATCCTGGGGGTAGCCATAGTTTCCTCCCACAGAGATGGCCTATCTGGATATAGCCAGTGGGAGGCTGTGCTGACTGAGTCCAGGAAGGGAATGGTCCCCAGCCTTGGGGCCAGAGGGCAGGCTTGACACAGCCACTGGGAGCTCAGCCTGCCCTTTCCCTGTTCCTTTCCTCACTGAGCTGATTTGAGACTGGTTTCTGGAGGCTGGGTGAGGTGTGGCTTTGGATTCATGTTTTCTCTGCCCATCTTCCTCCCTTCACTGGGTGTGCTGTTTTCTGAAAAACAGGTACAAGCACCCTGAGCCTCTAACCCAAACCTTTAGGCCTTTGGGATCAAGCTGAGTTCTATTTATTTATTTATTTATTGACTTATTTATTTTTCCTACCTTTCCCTTGCTTCTGCCCAGATGGGCTCCAAGGGAGAGGACCTGCCCATTCTCCTTCTGCAGCCAGGACTTATTCTTGGCTCATCACACTCCAGACCATGTACCCTCTGATGTTTCTGGCAGAAAGAAGGGGTACATGGCCATCCAGCCTGCTCTCCCAAGCAGCCCCACCAGATGGGTAGGAGGATCATGGCCTCTTTTATAAATACTTATTTATTTTATATGTGTGTCTTTGTGGGGAATAGGATGTTTGTTGATTTATTTCTTTAAGGCTCTGGAGTGTTACGTATGATTCTGTACAGCCCAGCCTCCCATGGGCCCTTCCAAGCACAGTGGAGATTTCTCAGGATGGGAGAGAGGAACCCATGAAGCAGGAGAAGCAGTGCCTGCCAGATGTGGTAGACCTTCCTGAGAAATAAATATCCTCTATGTTTTCCAACCATCCTGTCTGGTGTTGATTGATTATGCTGTCTTCTCTGAAAATCACAGTATCTCTTCCCCACACTCAAGCATTCCGAGTAGCACAGGCTGGACCTCATCTGTTGACCTGAATTGTCTTCCTTCAGGAGACAACATTAAATGAGACATATCTGCCGGGCGGTGGTGGCGCACGCCTTTAATCCCAGCACTCAGGAGGCAGAGGCAGGCGGATCTCTGTGAGTTCGAGACCAGCCTGGTCTACAAGAGCTAGTTCCAGGACAGGCTCCAAAAGCTACAGAGAAACCCTGCCTCGAAAAACCAAAAAGTAATAATAATAATGAGACATATTATTATTATGTCACTCTCCAGCCTTATTCTGAGCAACTTAAGTGAGATGACTACCGTTCCATCCAGGCCCAGTTTTGCCACAGCACTTTCCAGGAGGGATGTGGAGCTATGACCAGTTGTGACCACAAGAGGTCAGCAGAGTCCGTACTCCAAAACCTCTCTCACGATGCAGTTCCAAACCAGCATCTATTGGCGTTAGCCTAGCTTTGTCACTGTGGTCTGGCTGGGGCAGGGAGCACCTGCTTTCCAAGAGCTTTGGTGTGATCCTCTCCATGAAGGTCCAGGGCTTAGTGTTTGCCCCATAGTTGGAGCAATCAGCCCTTGCAGCCCCAAAGTGCTTCCTGGCAGGAACTTAGTGGGTACTTACAATAGGCGCTTTGAAGGAAGATGCAACAGGAGGGGCTGTGATTAAAAACAACAAAACAAACGAGCCAAAAAGAAAAACAGCTGAGAACCTTAGGTCTTGGCCATAACTCGTGCACTGCAACCACCTCCTACCTACTCTGGGCCTCAGTTTCCCCATCAGTAAAGTAGGATAATGTGGCCACTCTTCATATCAAGGAGTCCCAGCATTCTGTGGTTCTGAGTTCCACAAGCCAAAATTGCACTGTGTCTGGGGCCCCAAGGCCTGGAGAGGGCGCAATGCTGGCACCGCAAGGAGGTGGCATTGACAGTCTGACTTTGCCCTCTGTGTTATGTAGTTTTGGACTGCCTTCCAACTATTCCATTCCTGGTCCTTGTGCTCCCAGTTCTCTTCCAAATGCATATGCATGTGCACCTCCCTTGGGGGCCACAGGTGGCTCAGAGCCACATTCCAGGGTCACAGGTAGGGGGTGGCCGCTCCTGGCTACAGACATTTCCTACATTCCTTCCAAGGTCAGATGCCTCTCAGAATTGGCTCTAAATGTCACTGCCAGCTGCAGCCCACTGAAAGGGAGGAGGAAAGCAAGGCCACTCTTGGCCAGTTCTGCTGTTTCTGCAAAGCAAACAGCCTGAGGGAGGTGGCAGGTCCCCAGCTACATCTTCTTTGTAGAAGCCAGCATTGGCTTGTTTTTCTCCTCCTTAGTACAATGGTGCATCTAGCAAAACCCTGCTGTCCTGGGGCTTGAGGCATCCCTGTTCATGTCTGTGCTGCCTCTGTAGAAAAGGAGCATGAGTTGCCCCCACCTCCTGCTCTCCCCTGAGGTCCAGAGAGTGAGACATTGTGTCAGGGTTACCACTTGTAGTCTGCCTCCTTCAGACTACAAGACCTAGAGGCAGGGCCTTCCCAGAGCACCTGTCCCACAAGCGTTGGTCCCACCCCCAGAGTGCTGCAGGGCCTTCAGACTGGTGGACTCCCACTGCTTGGGTCCCTTAGGCTGGGGGCAGATGAAAGAGGAGACTTGGTGCCCCCTGGATCCTTGGCAGTCAGCTGACCCAGAGCCAGTGTGCTTTGTATCCCGCAGAGCCAGCCCACTAGGCATCCTCGTGGATCACAAGGCTCCGGCAAGTGCAAGCTTGGCAAACCCGAAAGGTAGCAGGCAGCCCAGAACTACCACAGGGTATAGCTGATTTGTCTGTGCAGTGAGGGAAGGCAGGAGACACTGGGGCCACAGCTAAGAGAGGAAGGAGAGCTACAGCCAGAACTTTAGAGCAGCCTAGCCTCCCCTGCAGTGGCAGACCCTGGAGTGAATCCCAGATCTGGGCTCAAATCTAGCACAGCCACTTGCCTTAGACCTGTTCTAGCTGCTCTCACGCCAGCTCCCCATCAAGAAGAATGGGGAGTCTCCAGCTGGGCAGCACCTTTAATCCCAACACTTGGGAGGCACAGGCAGGAGGATCTCTGAGCTAGAGGCCAGCCTGTTCTACAAAGCGAGTTCCAAGATAGCCAGTGCTGTTACACAGAGAAACTCTGTTTTTAAAAAAACAAAACCAGGGGCTGGAGAGATGGCTCAGTGGTTAAGAGCACTGGCTGCTCTTCCAGAGGTCATGAGTTTAATTCCCAGCAACCTCATGGTGGCTCACAACCATCTGTAATGAGATCTGGCACCCTCTTCTGGCATGTGGACATACGTGGAGGCAGAATGTTGTATACATAATAAATAAATAAATCTTAAAAAACAAAACAAAACAAACAAAAATGGAGTCTGATGCCCAGCTCTGGCAACGGGAGACATACATGGCATTGCATGCCTAAACTTAATGACACAGTTTCCGGAACTGAGTGAAAGAACCCAGAGTGTCCCTGGGTGGCAAGGTCCAGAACTGCTTGGAGAAGTTGAGGTGGACTCTGTAGAAATATGCAGTGTGACAGAGGCAACGCCCTGACCTGAAGACCCAGGAGAGGCCCTGATCCCTTTTCTCCAGACTAAGAACCTGTTTATTTGCCTAAGTCTGTCTCTCTCTCTCTCTCTCTCTCTCTCTCTCTCTCTCTCTCTCTCTCTCTCTCTCTCTCTCTCCATCACACACAAAGCAGGGCCCAGTCCCAAGGGCTCAGCACAGCTCAGTAGAGGATGAGATGAGGCCCGCCGGTCCTAAACCAACATCAGAGCCTTAGGAATGTATCAGCGTGAGGCCCTCCCTCCTCTAACAGGGGGTGTCTAGGAAAGAGGGTGAGAAGTGATGTCGAGATGCCTGGGTACGAGCTAAAACTATCAGGCCATGTACCTGAGTTTCCCCACTTTAAGTGTGGAAGCGATGCCTGCACTGCCCTCCTAGGCACAAAGATGTCAAGAGTCCTCCAGTGCCCCCAAAAGACCCCTGGGAGCTATTCCCAGGAGGGTCCCCAGCCATCTGGGACTCCACCGGGAACTCTGATCTGCCACCAGGGCTGGGCAGGGCTCAAGAAGTAACCAAAGAAAAGTGGCTTGAAGGCTCATAGCCAGCCTGCAGATGAACATGGGAGGAGGCAGTGGGCCCCACCAAGGCCTGCTGGGATGGTGTCAAGGAAGAAGAGGAGGCTGGGGCTTGCCCTAGCATATCCAGACGTGTTGGTAAGTCCTGAGTCACCCAAGCAGCCAGAAGGGCAGTCTGGGTGTGGGCAGCAGCACTGCCTCATACACACAGAACCTCCAGCAGAGTGCTCCCACACTGGCCGCCTAGCCCTGCCTGACAGTTCCTGGGTGACAGTCCAGATGAATGCTGGACCCAGCGCTGCAGAGCAGGCCACCTCTGTCATGCGCCGGCCTCCAGGAAGGACTCATCAAGTTGACTCTGCCTCCAGAAGTACCCCAAAGTCATTCCCCAGTCAGCCTTGAGGGTCCAGGCTCTTCACCCTGCCAGGCTCCACATCTGAAGCTTCTTGATTGCCACTTTCCTTTTCCTTGCAGTAATTTCAGCTCACTGAATCGAAGCTGAAAGTTGGAAACGCCATGGCGAGATGTACACTCTCGCTCTGAGCTACAGGAGGGCCTGAGCTGAGAAGCCACTAGCTTGCCTCTGGAAGGTCTTAAGCTGTCATTGGAAGTGGTCCTCTGACAATTTAGCCTCAGGACCCCAACTCTAGGTGGAGGCAGAGAGAGAAAGTTTAACTTCTCTTCTAATGTGTCACTATCTAAATTCATCCCAGAAACAGGTCACCAGCCAACTTCAACCATCTCCCCTCACCTTCTCAGTCTTGAGGGACATAGCTGAAGAGGAAGGGGCTAAGAGGGGTTCCAGTCTTTTCCACTTCTCCCTCTGTAGTTCTTGGGGTTTCCCACAACTAAAGCAGATGACCTTAAACCACCTAGTCTTAGATTCATTTCAACCCCAGAAATATGGTTTTGAGTACTAGTGCATGCATGAACACCCAGACACAATCACACACGAATGTATACGTGTGCACACATAGACATAAGAACATAAACGCACAAACATACAGATGAACACACATGTGCATCTATGAAAACATGAACACACAAAGATGTGCATACAAACACACAGAGATGCATGCAAGCATACACATGTGCAGTCACAGAAACATGCACTCACATACATACATGCACAAATGCATAAACACATATGAACACAACTATGTACATGAACACATGCCTGTACAGGTACAGATATGTATGTAATTGTGCATACACAGACATATAATCATAACACACACACTCACACACACTCACATACACATATACTCACACACCCCAGCACGCTCACATGCACACATAGTATACTGATTAATTTTATCAACTTGACACAGCTAGAGTTACCTGAGGAGGTCATTGCCTCCATCAGATTGGCCTATCGGCATGTCTGGATGTCTGGAGGGGGCAGATTTTCATGACTGATGATTGATGTGGACTGTGTTACCCCTGGGCAGTGTTGCACTTGGGCTAGTGGTCCTGGGTTGTATAAGAAAGCAGGCTGAAGAGCTGGAGAGTCAGCTTGGTGGTTAAGAGCACTGGTTGCTCTTCCAGAGGACCTGGGCTTGGTTCCCAGCACCTACACAGTGGCTCACAACTGTCCTAACTCCATTTCCAGAAGATTCGACACCCTTTTCTGGAATCCTCAGGCACCAGGCATGCATTTGATGCACAGATATACATGTAAGCAAAACATCCATATTCGTAATATGTATCTATTTTTTAAATTATTTTTTATTTTAAAAAGTATTTTTTT
>JAQHUG010000098.1:5086747-5112000 GCA_028555095.1 Dicrostonyx torquatus
CCTCCTCCTCCTCCTCTTTTGTTTGTTTGTTTATCTGTGGTGCTAAGGGTTGAACCTAGGACCCCACACAAGCTAGGTTAAGTCCTATCACTGACCTGTATGTATACCTAGACCTGAAAACAATAACTTTCAGGGCTGGAGAGATGGCTTAGAGGTTAAGAGCATTGCCTGCTCTTCCAAAGGTCCTGAGTTCAATTCCCAGCAACCACATGGTGGCTCACAACCATATGTAATGAGGTCTGGTGCCCTCTTCTGGCATGCAAGCATACATGGAAGGAATGTTGTATACATAATAAATAAATAAATCTTAAAAAAAAACAATAACTTTCATATCCTAGGTAAAGAAGCTTTGACTGTGTGTACTCTGAAACGATTCCCTGACCCACACTTGGAAAGCAATAGCAACACAATGCCAGCGATTTCCTCGATATTTTTTGATCCTTAAATTAATCTGGAATGGGGATGCCATGATTCCATGCACACACAGTTTGACATGAGGGTTCTGATTTTTGAGGTAATGGGTGAGAACATGGGGAGGGCTAGGCAGGAGCTTGTCTAGAGCTACAGTGGGGAGGGAGAAACTGATCAAGGTGCCTGGTCATGGGACACAGAGGGTGGGTAATCCAGTTTGATTCAGCTGGGGTAGAGGAGAGGGCTCTTGGGTTGACATGTCGCCTGCCAAGTGTCTTCAGGTGCAGCCCTCTTTAATTCTTACGGCAACGCTACGGGTTTGAGAGGACTGGAAAGTGATTTGAAGTGTTGTAGCAGCTTTGTGGAGGATCTGAGAGGCATCCAAAGATAGTCGGGTCTTTTAGGCAGCAAGAACAAGAGAGAACAGTCACAATAGCCAGGGCCAGTAGAGCTTGCTGCTTTGCTACCCACCCAGAACGTCTGGCAAGGAAGGAATTAGCCAACTCTACCCACTCCTGTCTGGCATCCTCTGCTTACAGCCTTCATGGGCACGTTCTGCAATGGCAGTTGCCAAGGGAAAGCAAGGTGACACGGTTGCAAGAAAGGGCACAGGACTGTCAGGTGTCACCAGTCATCTACTAGGCTGTGGGGCCTAGCATCCAGAAAGGGCAGCTCATTCCTCAACTGACTTACTCAGCACTGCATCCACACAGTGGCCCCCTTACAAGCCACAGATCTGAATACCTCACCACACGCCCTGCCTCTGACCTCCACCCTCAGCGACCACCTCTGCATCATTAATAATTGTCCTGTAGGTGTTGCTTTATAGCTTTGGTTCTATCCCATATAAATTCATGGAGGGAGGGGACCATTTCTGTATTTTCTATGGCATCAATAACAATAGTCTGGCCTCAGGAAATGTTGATGGATTGATTCATTAGGTAACAAGTTGTCACTTGTTTCTCTGTCAGATTCCCTTTTATAAGGGGCCGGGCTGACTGCTGGAGGATGCCCTTCGCTGCTCGCTTACTGGGTACCTGGTCTCACTGCTTAGGCTGGCGGCTGTGATGTCTTATTACAAAGCACTCTCACACGCTGGCTCCTTTCATCCTTGCAACACGATGGGTGTGAGGGGCCTGTGAAAGTGGCTCTGACTCACTTGACATGCTTTGTGGAAGAAAGGAGGCGCTAACAAAGACGTCGTCATGGTGGCATTTAACAGTATGTGGCTAACCTTAGTGCTGTGCCAGTAATTTGAGTGACCCTCTGGGGCTGGCACTAGGGCTCAGGGCTAGCTCTTCTCAGCCGGCTTCCGGCTGTTCAGGTGAGACCTTCCCACTGAATGTGGGTTTCCTCTGAATGAACGCCCCACCTGTGGATGTAACTTCAAGTATCTGGTTTGTTTGAACACTGTTACATTGTTCACGATCAGTGAGCAGATTGATTTCTCGCTTCCCATCCACTCATGACCTGGAGTTTTGGGTAAGCCCAAGTCTGTCTCCAAGGCCTTTGGCAAGCAGGTTGTTGGTCAGCAAAGTTTCAAGGTGAGCCAGCCCAGACACGATGCAAAGCCAGCTCCTCCTAAGCACCACCTTGCATCTTCCATAGGACTGGGTGCCAAGCTGGGAGGCAGAGCAAGCTGGGAGCCCCTTTGCAAGGAAAGGCTCCTGGCAGTGGCTGGACTGCTTTCCAGCATAAGGCTGAACCAAGCAGGGTGGCGATGAGCAGTGGCAGCCAGAAGTCCCAGCCTGAGCCGGAGTTCATACTCCAGCGGGAGATTTGAAGGATGACTACCTCCTCCATCTGACTGGAGATTCTGTGGTCAGCTCCACTGCAGGAGCTGAGCACCCACACACAGCCCAGAATCCAGGGCAGAGCAGTCAAGAGAGAGATGAGAAGGTGGGAGGCGGGATAGGAATTCGGCTGACTGGATCATGACCTCCACAGACGTAAACAATTGAGCGCTTCTATCAGGAAATGGGGGCTTAGCCTCTGGAGCTGGGAAAACCCTGGCTAACCACGTGTGTTTACAAGGGAAGCTGAATCAGACCAGTCAATCTTCTAAAATGCTCTGCTATTTCTAGAATCCCATCCCGTCAGGGCCAGCGGCCTCCTTCCTCTTCCCAGGAAATCCCTGGCAGGGAGAGAGCAGAGGCCAAGACGGCCCTTTTTGAAGAGTAAAACTAAAGAGTTGATCTCCATTTATGGACTAGAAGCCCCTCCTCCATTAAGATGACTCATTTTCCCCGGCTTGTCCTAAATGCCTCAGACAGGATGAGAAGAATTTTGAGGTGGGAATAGCCCAGGAAGGGAGCAGGATATAGGAGAAGGAAGACCGAGGAGGTGTTCAGATCCAAAAGGAGATAGAGAAAGCTTGTGTCCCAGAGAGGGAGGCTCCAGTTCCTCCAGAAGCCCTCAAGCGACCAGAGTCATGTCCCTTTTCAGTCCTTGTCTAGGCTGCAGACTATGAACAGCCTCCCCAGGGGCCCGAAACAGAGAATTCTGAAGCAAAGGGGAGACCAAAGATGATCTGATATTATTCAGTCCCAGCCTCTGTACAGCAACACCTGACCCCACTTTAGGAACCAATGTCCCTAGGGACCCCCAGGCAGAGCCAGGGGGACATTTCCAAAGTTCTTAAGGAATTCGTGAAAACCTTTGAAAATGTGGGATTTCAGGCTTGATCATGAGAAAGTCCTCCTGTCCTTCAGAATGAGGGGAAGAGAGCCTTACAAGGTTTATCGGAAGAAGGCTGATGTCCCTTGTGTCTGCAGCTCTGCAGGCCTCCCCAGAATCACACAGGCGAGCTTGGGAGGCATCTTCGGAAAGATCTGCCTACTTTCTTAGCTCCTGTCCTGAGTGGTCCGCACGCCCCATTTCATCCCAGGTTCCCCTCAGCCTCAGCTTTTCCCCCTCCTGCTCCACCTTCAAGCCTTCCCTGCACAAGCTAACGGACTCTCTGCCCTTATTCTTGGCTCCTCTCTTTCACATCCTGAGCGTCCTCTGAAGGGAAAGGCTTGTCTGTTTCCCCTTCAGAATATGCCACCAAATCGGATGGCGTCCCATTTCTGCATTGCTGCAACTCCAGTCCAAGCCCCACCGTCTCCTCTCAAAACTGGTCTCCCGCTAGGTCCCCATCAAGTCTTCCACTGCTGGTCTCAGCAAGCAACTAAACTCTTTTTATCTATTTTTATTGGCGTGTGTGTCTATGTGTGTGTGTCTGTGTGTTCATATGTGTAGGTCAGAAGACAACTTGTGAGAGTCATTTCTCTCCTTTCTGCCATGTGGACGCTTGGGGATCCTATGCAGGCAGTCTGGCTTGGTGGCAAGCGCCTTTTCTTGCTTAAGTAATCTTGCTTGCTAAAAGGACTCTTTAAAAAGAATCTGTTAGGTCATTTCAGTCTTTTGCTCAGCGCCTCCCAAGGATTCTCTGTTCCCCCAGAACGGCCCACAGGTGCCATGGCTTTTCCTCCTGTGGCTTCTCTTGATTCCCCTCCCTGCTAATCTTTTATTCATTTGCTCCGGCTTCACTGGCTGTTTTGAAATGTAGTCCCATGAGGGCATAGATTTCTTTTGTAAGTTTTGTTCATAAATGTATCCCTAATGCTAGAAATGGTGGAGAATTGCTCTGTGTGCCAGGCTAACCTGGGCTACAGACTGAGACCCTGTCTCAGAAACAAAAACAAAACAAAGCACAAGTGTATTAGAAGGCCCTTATTAATAAATTGAAAAAACAGAGCTTGGCAGGGGGGGTTGTTGTGGTCCTGAGGATGGAACCTAGGGCCCTGCCCATGCCAGGCAAGTATTGTTATATGACTGATCTATAAGTCCAGTTCCAATAACTACTTGGTAATCAATGGAAAGGCTTAGTGAATGAGACACACTATATAAGAGATTATCAAGCTAAACCTTGTGTATGGAGGCTCAGCGGCCAGCTTTGGTCCTGCCCCTGCTCCCCATCCTAGCCTGTACCTCCATCCTCATCTCCAGGAAGTCAGCCTGCCATCTGTTATGTGGTTCCTAACACTTCTCTGCTGCTCTAAGAAATGCTCATGCCACTCAGCCAAATCTTTGTCCTTGATCCATCTAGTTCCTCAGTGAAACCATCTGGCCGATGGAGTTCAGATTCTCACTCCCAGAACTGAAGCCTGCCTATGTTCTTCTGCTGCTCCCTACCTGGCTGGCTCTACTGTTTCCCCTCTTACTTTCCCCCTTTGAGAGGGCCCAAGGCAGCTAGTCGGCCAGGACAGAAGGAGACCCAAGTGTCATTTGGGTCTTGAGCCAGGGAGCCAGGCCAATGTGTCATGGGACTTTCCCTTCCACGACCCTGCCCCACGAGGGGGTGTCCACTCAGGAACATCATGATCCTGCCTGGGCCTCAGGAAGAGGCCAGGGACAGGGAGCATTCAGAAGGCCTTTGTGATCTCCTCGAGCCACCTCCCCCATTTTTGTCTAAGTTGTTCACATTCCGGAAGCACTGATGTGGCACTAAATATTCCTGCAGCTCCAGCCTTGTCCCCTGGGGCCCAGCGTCATCGCTGAGCCTGCTTTTTGGAATGTTTTTGGTATGAAGTGTCCCAGCAGGTGAGGGGAAGGTCTGTGTAGATGGAATCTACAGCCCAAGTCTAGATTTTTGGGGGGCCTCCCGACATTCACCCTTTCATCCTATTCACGACCTAGCCCCCAGAGAATTAAGCAGACCACAGGAAGCCGAAGCTCCCATCACCCAGAAGCCCATCAGGCCTAGCTCCTATCTGGATGGTGAGATGCTGTGCCCGTTCTGGTCCTCACCCCACAGCACAGCTTTCTCCTTAGTCTCCCCCTTTCCTTATTTGCTGCTTGGGCATTGTGGAGACCAAGGAAAGACATTTCCAGGACAGACACTTTCTTCAGATGCCTCACTAAGAGCACAGCACGTACCGGATGCTCCCTGGTATGTGTCACAGAACCACTCGAGCTCCCTGTCCCCCAAGGTGACTTTTCACAGATCTGGGGTTGAAGTTCGGTTAACGTTTCAAATGTCTATTTCTTCTGCAAAATGTGAATAAATACCAGACACACAAGGGTTTAACAAAGCTATGGAGAGCATGGAAGCTGGTCGTATACATGAAGTACCTGATGCAGGAAGGGGCTCCAAGGCTGGTACTTGGCTCAGAAGGAGGAGGAGTCACACTGAGACCTTATCACAAATAAACAAGAATTGGGTTTTGCAGCTTAGTGATAGAATGTTTGCCTACCATAGCTCCAAGCTTGCTCCCAAACATCAAAACCAAATAAATAAAATAAACGGTACCCTCTCAGGGTACACTTCTTTTCTTTATCTAAACTTCCCATCAATGTTTCCTGAACAATTTTCACTGTTTAATTCTTCTGTGCCCCTACGTACTGCCTGTCCCCAGCCTGACCACATCCCGAGTTGTCTGTCACACTTCAGCTCACAGCACACCCAGGGCTTGCTGCAGGACAGAAACAAGCAGCACTGTGCACACCACTGTGGGATGTCCCCTTCTTGGGGACGAAGGCCCAGCCTGTGTTTTTCTGGTGTTTACTCAAGCCTAGCCCAGTCCTGGGACCTCAGGCACATCTGCTGTCACTCAAGCAATTTGTGTGTGTGTGTGTGTGTGTGTGTGTGTGTGTGTGTACTGCTCTATCTTAACCCCATAATAGACCAGCCCTCCCTATGTCGTCTGTCCCCAACTGTCACCTTTCTCTCTTTTTTTTTTTTTTACTGTCACCTTTCTCTAGGTATACTGAGGGAGGCGTAGTCTTCATCGGGGAGGACAGGTGGGTTGTCTAGCTAGAAAACTGGAGTCAGCCAGAACAGGGGGTGAATACCAGAGGAGGTCAGGAGTTGGGGGTGGGGAGAGGGCCGGCTTGGAACCGAAGCCAACCAGCTGCTCGCCTGCACTTTGTCCTCTGTCCTCCCTCTCAACCAGTCCTGAAGTCCAGCAGTTTCTCAATGGAACAGGCTGCTGGGACAGCTCTGCAGGGGGCCGAGGGGCTGTCCAGGGAGGGGGCACATTCCAAGCATTCTTCAGAGTGAGGAGCGGAGCCCAGCAAGGAGCCGTCCAGTGCTGGAGGAAAGGGAATTTCTTCAGAGGGAATAAAAGCCGTGGGAGAGTCTTCAGGCAGCAGGGGGCAGGGCACAGGCCAATGGGGGAGGGGAGCAGGACTGAAGGGGGCTGGGGAAGGGAATCAGCCTGACAAATCCACCTGACCCATTTCTTCTTTGAGTACTGGGGAAGAAGAGAATTCGGGACCCTGGGCCATGGATATTCTTCCAGAATGCTTAGCAGGGTTAGGCCCAAGGGCCTGCTGCAAGTGGACTGGGTGCTTTGGGGAGGGTTTTGTGTGTGTGTGTGTGTGTGTATGTGTCTTATTTTATTCTTTTGCTAGGAATTGAGAGTACACATTAAACAACACTCTGACCACCCAGACGCACCTCCAAACTCCTTTGTCCTGTTTGGATCAAAGTCTGTGTTGCACCTGTGGCAGCCCAAGAGAATAAGAAGGTTCAAAGATGTGAAGCCAGGTCCCCAAAGAGAATCAGAGACTGTCTGTCCAGTCACCATGCTGGTTTAATGGATTGAGGTTTATTTGGCCACAGATGAGGGAGGGTGGACAGCCTAGGGTGTGAAAGAACCAGACAGCCAATCCAGTGCTCAGGACCTAAGTTTGAAAAAGCCAGCCCTGCCCCCTCCCCACCCCTTAGAGAGGGACATCACTGCCAAATACTTCTGCACATGAACTTCAATGGCCCAGTGGCTTTCCCCAGAACACAGTATTCACGTTCCTGAAAGCAGCAAAATCCACTTAAAAAACAAACAAACAAAAAAATAAAATTGAGAGCCAACAAAAAATAAATAAATCAGCACATTCTAGGTCCTGTTAGCCTGAGAAATAGACACATTCACCCATATAGTCTAGATATCAAGCAGCTTCAAGGCAGAAGCTCAAGTCTTTGAGGTCTGAGGTGGGATCCAGAGGGATCTGGACCCCTTGAGATGAAGTCAAACAGCAGCCCGAGTCTTTTCAGGTCTCTGAAATCCACAGCAGCGAGACTCTGGAAGGCTTGGGTTTGGAAGATGAGAAGCAGAGGCTGCTTCCTCTTTAAGTAAAAGGGGAAAGGTTACTCCAGACTACCCCCAGGCATGCCAGGGTTCTACTCTGGTGGTTGGTGGGAGCAGGACCTTGTGTGAAGATGCACCCCGACATGGGCAGCCAGCGGAGAGGTGGGTAACACTCATGGCATAGCGGAGGTAGGCACTGGCTGAGTGAGTGCGCATCAGGTCTCCAGGGTCCCACTACAACATCCCAGCAGCCTGAAGTCTGTGAGTTCTTCCCAGTCCCTCCCACATGAGTACCATTTCCCTCCTCATCTTTCTGGTTCATCAGGCTGGAGACTTGGAGGCCTTGATGAACATTTTTACTCCCTCCCCATTTACCCGAGAACCCTCTGCAAACCCTCTCCGAACCCACCCCAACTGGGGCGCTGCCTCTCGTCTTCAGCTGAGCTTTGAGCAAATTCCTAGGGCTTGTCGATAGGCTGCTGTCACCTCTTGGCAGTCTGTCAGAGAAAAGCAGCTATCCCCCAGGGGCTCCTGCCACCATCGCCTCAGGCCTTCCGAGGATGGCTGCTCAAGCCCCCTCAGGTTGTCCACAGACACACAGCCCCGCAGTGGGGTTTCAGGGAGCCGCTCAGGCAAGTCCAACTGGTCAAAGGACTCTGAGGACAGAATGCTGTCCTCACTCACGGCCCCTGAGGGGCGGCTGGCGCGTGCTGCAGGGTGAGGGGAGGCCAATTGGTCCAGAGAGCCAAAGGTGCTAGGGGCGGTGCCTTCCAAGGCTGTGCGAGAGAACTTGCCATTGAGTTTGAGAATGCCCTTTCGGTGCAGGAGGTGCCCTGAAGCTTGTGGAGACTTCTGCTCCACGGGGTCCCCATTCACAAACACATCACCAGCATCTAAGAGTTCCCCAGACTCACTGGGCTCTGGAGAGGAATAGTAACCAGACTCACGCTGCCGAGACTTCTTGAGGATGCCCTTTCTCGGGAGTAGGGCAACAGCAGGGACAGGCTGCCCTGGGGTATCGGGCACTGGACTGAGTTCCTGAGGGTGCTCCTGGACCGCCCCTGAGGAGGTAGAGGCCTTTTTCTTGAGAATGCTTTTTGGTAGCTTGAGGCTGCTCTTGCCAGGGCGAGGGGAGGTGTCCTCAGCTGGGTCGCCCTGCAGAGTCTGAGCCATGTCATTCTCTTTCCGGGACTTCTTAAGAGAATGTTGCCGTTCCAGCCCGGGTCCAGTGCTTCCACCTCCTGGTACATGCTGTTTGAAGAAGCTGCACACCTTGGCCCCGTTCTCCAGGAGGGGGCGGGAGGAGCGTCGTAGCCAGTCGGCCATGGAGGCCCGGCCAGAGTCGCCACCAGGGTGCCCACCCTCGCGCAGTGCTTCCTGTTCCCCAACTCTGGTAGGATAGCCCCAGTTGACCCACCAGTGACTGGTTACATCCTCCAGTGTGGCCCGTCGGGTGGGGTTCACCATTAACAGCCACCGGATCAGGCCACAGGCATCTGAAAAACAAAGGCAAGGGCTTCAGTTTGATGTGCAAGAAGGGCACCCAAGGTTGAGCACAGGCCTGTCTCACTGAAGTGCAGACACTGCTCATGTTTCTGGGTTAGATCAGTACATTCCTTCCTCAGGCTCCGTTCACGTTCAGGCCCACTCCCTAGGCCAGATAGACTGAGTCAATTGCCTCTGTCTCACAGCTGTCTTTATCAGCCCTTGTTTCTACATCAGTATGTTCCTTCTCTACTGAAGTTGAGTTCTCTGATGGGCTGTGCTCGTGGATAAAGCAAGACTCTCACATACATCTTCCTACTCTCTATGTCATATGTGAAAGGTCAGATTTCTTAGGAGGACGAAAAAGGCAATAGGAAGCAATACAACCATAGCAAGGAGGAATAGGCTGGACCGTAGAAAGCACTTCTTCTTCTTCTTCTTTTTTTTTTTTGGCTTTTCGAGACAGGGTTTCTCTGTGGCTTTGGAGCCTGCCCTGGAACTAGCTCTTGTAGACCAGGCTGGTCTCGAACTCACAGAGATCCTCCTGCCTCTGCCTCCCGAGTGCTGGGATTAAAGGTGTGCGCCACCACCGCCCGGCTAGAAAGCACTTCTAATGAAGAAAGCTGCCCCCTTCCTCAGAGGTCTCAGGCTGGAGAGAGACCAGTAGGGTGCATCCTCATCTTCCCTGAGTCACTGTGGACTGCTACCTTCCTTATCACCATGGTCTAGTCACTGTCTCAGGAATCAAGGACAGTGACATGTACCCCACACCCCCAACCTTGACCACAGTTCTCACTTACCAGACGGCTTGGGGGGTTCACGGTAAGCCCCACTGCTGATTTGTTTCACCAGTGTTTTATGATCCTGCCCATCAAAGGGCATGGTGCCATGCACCAGAATGTATAGGAGAACTCCCAGAGACCAGCTGTCCACCTGAAAGAGAGAGCAGGGGATGCTCAGCAAAGGCACAGCATGTGCCACAGACTGGAGGGCTGCCATCCATATCTCCAACACAACGGAAGAGGGGAAGGTCACATCTGAAGACTTCCTCTTACTTCCCCTTGTAGCCAGAGGTGACGTAGGGGAAGCAGCAGAGGATCGGGGTTACGTAAGAAAAGATACTGGCAATCACTTCCCCTGGAAAGGACATCCACAAGCATGGGAGCAGAGGCCAGGCCATCACCATCATTCTGGGTCAAGGTGAGGTTGGCTGGACTGAGTGCCAGGAGGTGATGAGAACCAGGGGACAAGAAGGAGACGGGATGCCAGAAAGTCTTAGTTCTATGACTCTCTACTTCTGCCTCAAGGCTTGGCAAATCATCACCTTGTAGGGGCCTGAGCTTTGTGCTCTGGAAAAGGACGTACCTAGCAAACTAGCTCAATCTGCATGACCCAGACTCGGGATACCAGCAGGAGGAAAGCTCTTACCTCTGGGCCCACATAGGGCTTCCCGTTGATGATCTCAGGTGAAGCATAGAGAGGGCTCCCACAGAATGTCTGGAGGAACTTGCCTTTGTGGTATAGGTTGGAGAGGCCAAAATCAGCAATCTATAGGGTTGGGACAAGCACAGGTCATGCCAAAGGTTGGGCTGTTCATGGCTCTTGGCCATCCTCCCTCTAGATCCTGGGGCAAGCCAAGCTCTGACAGAAGGAAAGACACTCCCATCCCACATCTCATAGCTCAGGTCCTGAAAGACAGTGCCCTAAGGCCCTCAATAGGCAAGTAAGGGCCCTGACCCAGTGAGCACATGAAGTCTGAGCTGCCCTTCTGAGAAAAAGGGCTCATCTCTGCTCATACCTGAACAGGAACCCAGGGTGGACATGTTTGGCCAAGGGGGAGAGGCGAGGAGAAGGGAGGAGAGGAGAGGGCAAAGGTCAGGGCTGTCCACACACAGGAGATGGAGTCTTCTCAAAGGGTCCCTGAGAAGTTTGATTTTAGGGGTCTGAGAGTTTCTAAGATCATCCTCTATCTCAGCTAGAGGTGGAGGCCAAGACCCTGGAGCTACCTGACCCTTCACCCCATCAAAGGGTCATGTGTGCAGGGTGGGGAAGCCTATTTGTAAAACTCTGGCTCCTTTGTTTATAGCTTTATTGGCGTCTTATCAAGCCGTTGCCAGGTGAGCCTATAATGACGTAGATGATTGGTACCAACAGAGCCTATGCGCTTGTCTAGTTTGTGTGTGTTTACTGCCTCTGGCCTCCCTCTCCTGTCAGCATCAAAGAAACCCTGCCTGCTTCGGGAACTGGCTGGATAAGGGTTACAGACTTAGTACCAGGATATCTCAGGACACGCAGGTCAGCAGTCATGGAGTGACCTTTGTCCTGTGTCGAGTAGATTCCGAGCAGGGTCAGATTATGTCACTCTCCCAGTTATTTGCCGGGCTAACCTGTCACCAAAATCAGCTCTTGCCATCTTTCCCTTCCAGTCTTGAGATTCTGGTTTATCTCCTTGACCTGAACCTCTGACTGACAAATCTAGCTGCTTCAGCATGAGCGTCCAGTGGTTGTGGGAAACCGAAAGTGATGCTAGCGAGGAAAGAAGCTACAGGGCTTCTTGTCTGTAGCAGATTAAATTATGTACAGGTTCATGTACGACCAGCAAGAGGAACAGGGCTCAGTACCTGTTGGTCCCAAAGTTATGAGTAAAAATTGACTCTAGATTAGACCCTTGCCACTCTTGTGACATCAAAAAGACACTAGCCTAAAAGGCAGAGACCTTGTTGATTCCTGCCTAACTAACCTCTGCCAGTCAGTAGTGTGTGGGGGGAATCTTCCTCTTGGGGGCTCAGTGCCCCATCCATAAAGGAAGTGTTGGGATGAATGACTTCAGGGACCCCTGAGCACTTAGAGCCACCTGACAGAACAGAAAACCTAGGGTGGGAAAGGGAAGCTTCTAGAAACCAGAAGTGATGCTCACCTTGATATTTCCATTGGCATCTAGAAGGATGTTCTCCAGCTTGAGATCACGGTGAACAATCCCATTCTAAAAGTGAAAGGGAACCCAGTCAGGGGATGTTACCAGGAAAGGAAAGGGAGACAAGGGACCTAGTCTAGAAAATGGAATTAACAGAGTTGAGCACAGGCAGGCTGGTATACAGAAATTCGCTGACATAGTCCAAGGAACCATAGGCCCTCCCGTGTGCTAGCATCCCTTGGTCTGAGAGTCCAGAAGCCTTTCTGATCTAAAGCAGCCTTAGAGCCCCAGAGGCACCCTCTTCCCCCAAACACAGCTGAGAGCGGTGGGCACTTACCTGGTGGCAGTAGTGCAGGGCAGAGACGATCTGTCGGAAGAAATGCCTGGCGTCCCGCTCACTCAGCCGTGGCCGCTCACTGATGTAATCATACAGATCACCCCGGCTGGCATACTCCATGACAATCACGATCTTGCTGCTGTTCTCAAACACTGGAGAGGACAAATGACAATGTCAGGCCTCCCAGAGAACACTGTCCCACCGTGGACCACAGTCTCTTCCATAGCCTCAAATCAGATAAGACCTCCCTCTGGAATGTCTGCCCCAGGGGCCAGGGGTAAGGGTAAGAAAGTAACCTTTGAAGGTTCTGCATCTCCTAGAAGCAAATCAAGACCCGAGGTCAGTGGCTAAGTTTAGGCTTTCGAGGACTCTGCAAACTCCCAGGAGAGAGAAGCTAGCACTGCTAGGGATAAAAAGCAGGGCTCTTTGGTCCAAACCCTATACTTCTTCATCTTATGACCTTGGTCAAATCCCTACTAGACCTCAGTGAGAATGCAGAGTTACTGGATGAATCTGACAAATTGTCACACCACTGTGCCTTAGTTTCCTCCCTTGAGAGCAGACGATAAATACCAGCAATCTCACAGGTCTGCGGTAGGAAACAGGTAAGAAATCAGTGACAGCTCTTGCTGGCACAGTCTCTGACACATGAGAAAGTGCTCAGAAAATGGGACCTATTGCAGTATTCAGTGTCCTCACATAAAGTCTAAAAACAGACCTGCCTTGTGACAGTGAAGGTTGAGACAGTCCTCGCTCCTGCCACCTCTGACTTCCCATTCGGAGTACCCAGGCTAGAGTCAGAGTGCATATGGCCTCAGACACAGAGGCAGTCAATAAATATGGGGTAATTAATTGGCTGTCTGGCTTTTGGCAGTCAGCCCACCCCAGTTAGCCCATCTCTGTGTGTAGGAAGGGCTGTCTCACCACTCCAGGCTGTGACCTGGCTCCGGTCCTCTAGAAAGTAGAAAGGAACTGGCTCATGGAACTGGCCCTTCGGCTGGTGTGTCAGAACATACTTGCCTACGACACTGCATCTGTGTTAAACGGGTCCTATGAGTTTGGCTTGCTTGGCCAGCCCCAGAGCTGTTGCTGTCTAGCCTCTGAGAAGCAGCTAAGGGATGAGTCCCCACTCCCAGACGTCAGCTACAAAGCCAAAAGAAGGCTTATAATGTCATTTTCCAGGTGAACATGGTGACCCAGGCTCTTAGGGGCTCTTGACCAAGACTCCACACATGTGAGTCTCAGTTTATAAACAATCTTTATGCTAGGAAACAAAGATAAAGAGCCAGCATGCTGCATTTTGGGGTACATTTATATTAGAAGTCAAGTCTCAGCATTCCCCCAGCCCCAAACACCTAAAGCCCTATAGCAAAATGAAGATGAATCTAGAGGAACCCTTCAGACAACCGAAAACAGTAATATCCTGTGTCTGCACTATTAACACACATACACACACAGATATACAGACACATAGATACAAAAACGCAGATACACACACACAGATACACAGACACACACAGATACACAGACACACAGATACAAAAACACAGATATACACACACACACAGATAGACACAGACACACACAGATACAAAGACATACAGACACACAGAGAGATACACAGACACATACACAGACACATACACAGATACACACAGATACACAGACATACACAGATACATAGATATACATGCACACACATACCCTGAGCATCACCTCAGTTCTCAGACTCAAATAGAAGCTGGGTATGGAGAGATGGAGAGAATTCATATTTACCCAGATTCATGCATGTGAGGGCACACAGGCACACACTGTCAATCACCAAGCATGCCTTCTCAGCCACTTGTCTGAGCTCCTCATGGGACAAGCTCAAACCACAGGGTCATAACAATAGCTTTGCCCTTTATCTTCCTATGAACCCGAGAGTGGAGACATCTCTGTGCTTCCCACCAGGAGTCCTCAGACAGAAAAACACTCTAGACAAATCCACAGGCTCTCTTCCTCCCCTGCCTCCTCCCGCTGTCCCTGTGATCCCCTTTAGCTGATATTACATAAAGATTGGAGCAGACAAGTATATGTGGGAGGGTGTTCTCCCTTCTTCCCTCATCACCCCCTCCTCCTGCTCACTTTGTTGTCTGGGCCACAGGGAGGAAGGCAGCCAGAGTGATCAAGCCAGAACTGATGTCAGAGGGGAGGAGGCCAAGAGAGACAAGAAGAGGCAGAGTAAGCCCATGGCAGGAGTGATTCAGGGGCACAGGATGACTTTAGGAGGCCTGGCTAACAGACGAACGATGAACAGCACCCACATACCCGAGACAGGGGCAATCCCCTGGGTTGCTGAGGATCTCATGGGGTTGGGAGGCAGTGCTATTACAGAAAAACTCAATAATGAGGATGAGAGGCTTGCAGTCTGGGATGAGGATGCAGCTCAATTTACAGCATTTACCTAGCAAGTATGGGATTGTAGGTAGGACCCAGCCAATGTGACAGACACAAACTACAGCTTTTCCACTACAGAGTACTCTATGATACTAGCCAGTTGGGTTTTTGCAACCACCCTGTGATGTAAATGGGACTATACCATTTTGGAAAAGAGGAACTAAGGCCCAGTTCTTACTGAGTGTTCTGTGTCATCTGACAGGGTTCTGAATCCAGCTTCTGCAACTCTAAGCCTTTATCATTCTTACTTCTTCTTTTTTAAAAGAACTTTATTTATTTAAGTTATGTATTTATTTAAAGGCAGGGTTTTGCTATGCAGCTTAGACTGGCTTCAAACTTATATTTCTCCTGTCTCAGGTCTCCTGGGGCTGCTGGGATTACAGGCATGTACCATTGGGCTCATGTTTACTCCTTTGTGTTGGCAGTTTTGACTTCTACACACACACACACACACACACACACACGTGTACCCCTACACATACACACATCCCTACACACACACACACACACACACACACACACACAGAGATTTATGGCTCCCAGTTCCAAATGCCCCACTGCTATACCTTCATGGATGGCAATGATGTGCGGATGGTTGAGCGATGACATGATCTCAATCTCCCTCCTTATATGCAACAGATCCTGCTCATCTTTGATTTTGTCTTTCCGGATCGACTTGATGGCCACCTGGAAAAGAGAAGATGCCTGAGATTAAGGAGAAAGGTACAGCAGGGAGAGGCGAGCCTGAGGATGCTCCATGAGCCCTGACCCTGGTACTCTGCCTGCAGCTGAAACACAAACTACAGAATGTACCAAGAGAAGCTACCACCTTTACCAGGGCACGTGACAGGAATCTGGAGATGGCCTTGTCTAGATAAAGCTCCTCATGTGGGCCCAGTGCAGTCTACCCAAAGGAAGTAGCACTGACCAGTGGCCTCATTTTCAAACTCTACCAATGAATAAGAAAGATAATAACCTACACCTGTGAAGTTTGATGCTTCAGAATTTACAAGTCACACACAGTGCACCCCAAAGACAAGGACCTGGGATGATTTACTCAGTACTGGGAGCTTGATACCAGACAGAGGACCTAGCACACATTAGAAAGTGAATAGCAACTTACTGCATTAGTAAATAAATTGGTCCTCACAACTCTGGGAATTAGATTTTTTAAAAAAGAGTCCTTGCTTTCATTCACAGGTGAAGAACCTGGAAACTCAACAGGCTAAATGCTTTCCTTAAAGTCATAGTCACGGCCTAGCACAACTGGCAACCTGATTCTGAGTTCAGTCTTTTTTCTGTCCCACACTCCAATTTGCTATAAACAACCAAGTGCTGGCCAAAAATCACAACGACCCAAATGCCTGTCAACAGGTGAATGAATAGACAAAATTTGATATTAAATCAGTCAGAAAAAGGAATGGAATTCTGATACCTCCTATAAGATGGCTGAACCATGAAAACATACTCAGGGAGATAAGTTAGTCGCACCGAGTGACAAATATTATGTGGGCCACTTTTATGAGGTCCTAAAACAAACAATTGTACTGACAGAAAATAGATCAAAAGTTACCAGGAGTGTAGGGTGTTATTATTTAATGTGCACAGAGCTCCTATTTGGGATGATAAAGATTTTAGAGGGCTGGAGCAATGTCTTAGTAGCTAAGAGCACTGGCTGCTCTTCCAAAGGATGTGAGTTTGCTTCCCAGCACTCAATGTAGCTCACAACTGTCTGTGACTGTAGTCCCCAAGGGATCAGATGCCCTCTGCAGATGTACAAACACGCATCCAGAGTAGACACCCATACACATTACATTAAAAATTTAAAGAAAGCTATTTTATATTGTGATGCTTAACAATATTGTGGGTATTCAATATGCTAGTGAGTTATACACATAAAAATAGTTAAAATGGCAAATTTTATACAGATCACCCCCCCCCAAAAAAAAAACCCACAAAGGACCCACCCTCCACAGAGCAATCTTTGAAATCCAGGAAAGGAATGTCCCTTCCTTCCCAACAAGTAAACAACTCAATAAACAGTCCTCTGGGATTTGGTGTCTTACTCTGGAAAGGTGGGACACACAATGATTAACCCCTCCAGCTGGTGTGTGGTGGCTTCAGGAAGGGTGGGTACAGAAGAAATGGAGCTGCAGCTCAGCACCTAAGAGCCTGGGTCTCCTTGAGCCACGGCACTCAGTAGAGGTCTAGGACAAGGCACAGCCAGAGTGACTAACGGGAAACCACGGAGCTGGGACCCAGTGTGCCTGATTCTCAGGCTCTGTCCTGGGGACTTCAGGCGAGTCTCAACCCTCTCAGAGCTTCGGTTGCCTTTCTATGAAATACACCACAGACTGAGGGGCTTCGCAGCGCTGAGTCTGTGAAGTGAGCTGGACAAGGGCCAGGGGCCCTCAGAGTCTGGGTGACTGTTGGGTGTCCCAGACCAGCCAGTTCCTTGGCCAGTTCTTGGCCAGTTCTGGCCAAGGATACCAACAGAATGGTAAACACAAGACTTCCTCTTCACACACGAAATGAGAAATATGAAGGCCCAGACTGAGGTAAACAGCTCCTCATTCAATTTCCCAGAAGGGCTGGCCTCCCCTCTGGATTCAAAAGGAGACAGAAAGGAAACCCCAGCTCAAGGGGTGGGGCCTCTAATCCACCCTTTCACAGGCTCTGGAGGTAGACAATGGCTTCTGCTCTCAGGACACCAGGCTCTTTCGGCTTGTGCTCCCCATCTGACAAGAATGTGGAATAGCCCTAATCCTGTCAGAGGAGTTGCTCACAATGCCCACAGACTGGTCACCCCGGCAACGGGCCACGGATGGCGTGCCCTCCACCCCATCCTGCCCTAAAGCTGCATGGCTGAAAGGGGGCAGGCCCCATTCTCAGCCCTCCCCAGAGCAGGGCAGGGAAGACAATGGCAGATGGTCACCATGGAGCCTCATCCCCGAGAGGCCCGATGCAGGGGATGCTGCAGCTGTGGGGATCTGGCTGCTGCAACATTCTGCTCTAACCCCACTCATCTCTCCCTAAGAGCCAGGCAGAACACCCCCAGGGCTTAGACCTGGGTGCAGGACAGGGGAGCAGGGCACAAGCCTTGAATATTCCTTCAACTAGGAGACATTCACCACTCAGCGATATTCCCACACACCTCTTTCCTCCCCTGAAGGGGAGCTGCAGGGTTTGCTCTCTCCTCTGTAAGTCTTTGTTCATAAAACCAGACAATGAGTAAAGGGGCTGTGAAATCTTTAGAGACAAAGATCTATAAAAAATATATTAGTAGGTAGGAAAAACAGTCATATGTAAACACACACATCACTATCTGGACAGCTGCAAATGTCTGAGAGCTTAAAATGCATCCAGGCAAAGACTGGGCAGGGGTTAGAGGCACAGTTGTGTGGACACAAGCGTATGGAATACTGAGATGACACCACAGGCTTAGGGACAGAGCTCTAAAGGAAGTAAGGGTTAAAAGAAATGAGTTTCCAAAATTGAAGGTTAGAAGAACTAGATCTTGAGTACTTTGCATGGCCAGTGGGAATACAAGTAAAACCTCAAGACCCATTTCTTCTAGCCTTAGAAGGCCTGAAATTCTAATTTTTCTCCCCAATCTCATTCTTACTGAATCCCTGGTTATACACAGTGGGTCCTAAGAGATCCTGTCTAGTACTTCCCAGGAAAGAAATGAGACAAGCTATCAGGCCTCCATCAGTTCCCAAAAGGGGTACAGACAAGGACTGATTTAGCACTGCCTTGGTGGAGCTGGGCCACTATGCCCAAACTCTTCCAACCTTAATATGTCATAGATATAGTACCACTCAAGGCTAGACAGGGCCCTGAGTGCAAAACGCCCTTAACATCTATATACTAGGGAACACTCATTACTCATATCTATTGGTCAAGTCTCTGAGTGATCTTTGCCTCAAGGAACCAGCGACCAGATAGGGTTCCCATTCCCCTCCCTCCCAGGCCTGGGTGGAGTCCACCTCAGTTACAAGAACTAATTTCTAGGGAACTTTATTCTCACCGACAAGGTAATTGGCAGTTGTGCCGTAGGACAAAAGAGGGTGCCAACCTGACAGGCACCCAAACCTGAGAAGGTTTGTTGAGAGAGAGGATGGCCACATGCCAGGGCCTGTCTTTGTACTGACACAATATATTTTTTAATTTTTGTAAATGTATTAATTTTATATGTACGTATGTCTTGTTTGTATGTCTATGTATGTGCACCATGTGTGTGCCTAGTGCCCAGGGAGGTCAGAAGAAGCTGTCAGCTCCCCTGGAACTGGAGTTTTGGAACTTGGAGTTGTGAACCACAGTGTAAGGGCTGGGAATCCAACTGGGTCCTCTGGAAGAGTAGCAAGTGTACTGCTCCATCACTTCAGCTCCCTGACACAATTATTAATGCTGTCCTTTTTATTCTGCAGATTACCCACATCTAATCAATTTACTATATGGTCACCACACTCTAAGGCAGAAAAAGCCTGAACCAGCCCAGTGATGCTTGTGTGTGTGAACAGAACCACACGGCCAGCTGAGCAGGACTGGAGAACCCAGGCACCCAGGCTCACACCTGTCTGTCTCAAGCCATGCAACTCAAGGCACATAAAACTAGAAGAATCTAGCTAACTGGGTTGTCTAGTTTGTTTGTTTAGATTTATTTTTATCTCCCACAAATGGGTGTTTTGCCTGTGTGCCACGTATGTGTACCACATGCATACAATGCCCGTGGAGGTCAGAAGAGGGCACTGAATCCCCTGAAATTGGAGTTACAGATGGTTCTGAGCAACCACATGTGTACTAGAAACCAAACTCAGGTCCTCTGCAAGAGCAGCAAGTTGCTCTTAGCTGCTGAGCCATCTCTACTCCCGGGCACTCTAGTTTTAACATCCTCGCTTGTGGAAGAGCGTGTGAGTGGCTTTCTTTACTTGAAAGAGCACAGGAAACCAGCCCAGGAGCAAAACGTATCAAGTCTGGAAGGATGGGTGAGGTTTTCAGCTAAGACAGTGGGCTAGGAAAGGGCAAGAACATTCCAGGCAGATCAGAGTGGAGCTCCGAGTTCCCTTCCATGCTCCAGCATCCTTCAGAAATGGGTCACTGCAGTGTCAGGAAGGTGCCATACAAGGACTGTGGCAAGGCCACCATGCTTGGCCATGTTAACTGCCAGAGCATAACTCCTGCTGAATTCATCCCAGTGAATTTTCTTGTCCCTGAAGCTCTCTCTGCAAGCTGGTAAAGGCAGGAAAGCGAATTCCCCAACCTGATTTGCAAACAGTGAAAACTTCCAAAAGAAAAACTGACTTCTCCAGAGTTTCTCCATGCACAGGACAGGACTACACAGGAGGAGACATTAGGATCTCAGAAGACAAAAGTTCCATGGAAGTGTCCAGCCCTGCCTCCCATCCCTGGAGAAGGGACTGCCCATACCTTGCCATAGGTCACATTGTGTGTGCCATTATTTCCCACTTAAAACATGCCCAGTCTTTGCCAACACCCTGAGGAGGTAGTGCTGAGGCCCCTTTGGTAAATGCCTCCTCTCTCCCAGAGCTCATATTAGGAATGATCTATATTCAGAAGGGGGTCAAAAAATTGAGAATAAAAAAGAAGAGGGGTGGGTTGCAGAGATGCTGGTTCTGGCTGCTGAGAGAGGGGGTAGGTGGCAGAGATGCTGATTCCGGGTGCTGAGATGGTATAAGCTGGGCATCTCTGGTCATAGTCAACATCCTTGACTCCTCTCTGGCCCTTCATGGAGAAGCTGCTGTCTGGGAAGGAGGCAAGGAGCTGGACGATGACCCACTTAGATAGTGCGGGAGTGGTTAGTTTAGGCCACTCCGGCTGAGCGGTGGGGATGTGCCACTCTACCAAGAACTAGGCAGGAATCAGGAAGAATCTCTGTGGGTAACTTGAGCCATCTCCCCTAGTCCTATACAATGCCACCTCCTCCTAGCCTCTTTCTAGCCCACTCTGCCAGGTTCCTGAGCGAGGAGCTTCCCTGCCCAGCCCTTTTGTGTGGTTTGGCTGGAGCCCAAGGACAAGAGTCGCCTGCAGCCTCCCTCCCTGTTGCTGAGCAGGCAGGTGCAGGAGGAGCTGGGACGGCAGCATCTTGCCCAACAAGCCTTTGGCTGCTGGCCAGCAGGAGTCCTCCTCTGAAGTTGGCTGAATGAGAGATGAGGGCTTTGAACAAAGCAGAGGCCACAGTGGTTCAACTCAAGAAGACTGAGCACAGTCTGTGCTCCTTATTATGGCAGGAGAAGCCCAGAATAGGAGTCCCTAGGTCAATGCATCCCTACTGGAGCAGTAAATCCCATGTGCGTTAGACACTGTGCTAAGATTTACAGATATTATCTTAGTCTTAAACCCACGACACAGGAATTATTATAATCCTCGTTTTCCAGATAAGGATACTGAGGAACAAAGGTCTTTTCATTTGGTACGTAATGGGAAGCACAATTTGTAGGAATAGAGTGTCGTTCCTTCACGCACAGTCCCTCAAGACAGTATTGAGAAGAGGGGTTCTCAGGGACTTGTCCTACTCTAAACATTGCCTGGAGGGCTGGGAAGGCAGCTGGAGCTAGCCAATGGGATGACAAAGCTCTGAGGCAAGCCCAGGCTCATTTCAAAGCTAACTTCTAGACCACGACTCAGCACTTGGTCATCCGAGACCTAGGTGGACAAGTCTGGAGCTTATGTTGCAGATCTGCCATTACCCGGCCAGAAGACAAATCACTTCCCCTTTCCGGGCCTTGGTTCCCTCATCTGTCAATGAAGGAAGGAGATTCTATCCTTTTCCCAATGTTTAGAAGCCTATTAAGCCATTGAAAATGTAAAAGAAACAGAAGTCTTGAGACTGTATTGAACTTGGGCTCCCTTCCTGCCCCTCATGGCCCCCCTTAGAAGTGAGACTTCCACGCAGATCAGACCAAACGCTTTGGTGGGCCCCTAGAAGGTGTTTTTCTCTTTAGGGAGAGGGATTGGTTAGGGGAGCTGGGAGACTCCACAGCAGGGCATGTCATTTGGATACCAGGAATGTGCCTGAGATCCAGGACAAATATTTGTTTTTCCTCTGATGCCATCCTGGAGCAGTCATTAGTCCCCCACCCCCACTCCAACCCCCCATTCTTCCCTGCAGATAGTCCCACGGGACCCTCCTGACCATCTCTGCAAGTGGAGAGTGGGAAGGGCCCTGGAAATGTGGTGAGGCGTACCCATGATGGATGTCACCCAGCAGGCTTCCCTGTGAACTGGGCTCCCATCACCGATCTCAGTTCATCTGGGGAAGACATAACCAGCCCCATGTCCCTCTCCTCCAATGATACGTCTGAAGCATCAAGTCTCTCTCTAGGGAGAACAGTCAAGATGTAGGGTTGGGTGGGTGGGGGTGAGGGCAATGCTCCAGGATTGAGAAATCGTTAGCAGAGCAGAAAGTTGCTTTCTAAGAAAGTGGGGGGACCCTGAGCAAACGCAACATCAGTCCTGGGTGGTCTGGTTGGGGAGGTCCAGAGCAGACTTCACATTTGCTGATCTTGCACACAGCAAGGCACATGAATCTGGGACTTCCCTCTGAACTCTCTGTTTTGATATAAGAGCCACCAACGCCTAAATGTGATGTCTCTCTCTCTCTTCTCTTTTCTCTCTCTGTATAAGACAGTGACCTCAGTCAGAGCTGGGATCTCTGAACTTTGATCTCAGTTTCTCAGCCAATCTAGTTCCTCCACCCAATTTTCTCACAAGAGACACAAGCAGCTATCTTCAAGCTAAGCCCCTGACAAAGCTTGGACCCAGCCACTCAAGCCTGGAGCCTCTGGGACCCCGGCACTTTATAGAAAGAGAAAGAAAGGAAAGCCAGGAAGTACACGATTGCCCAATAGCTGTAACCTGGCAGCGGGCAACCGGGGACTGTGCCAGGCCTTAGCAGGAAAAACATACTTGCTCCCATTGATGGGGCCATAATCCACTCCTTTCTCCAACATCCACTCTCCTTCACCAATGAAATGACTTCTTGAATTTCAAACCAGCTACTGGCTGCAAAAGCAAACAATTAGGGGAGGGGACCACTGCCATAGTCAATAGAGCAAACCATGGTCATACATACACACCCCCCTCACAAACAGCACTCACTGGATCTGGCAAAATATCACCTCTAAGCCACCTGCTCCGAGGCTTGCTGCAATGTGAATTATAGACCTTTATAATACACCCTGCGTGGTGAGGAATAAGAAACTGAGCATTTTAAACAAGTACCCGGCTAATGCCAGGCCGGCTGAACCGGAGTGGGAGAGCCACTGCTGTGTAACTTTGGGTAAATTTGCTATTCTTTCGGGGCGGGGGAGCTTTCCAAATAGAAGCATCCATTATCCAATGATCAGGACCCACGTGCATTCACACTGCCTCTTATTCATTCACTCTCCCAAGCAGCTTGTGAGACAGGCTGTGTTCCCTCTGTTTTGCAGAAGGGGAAACAGAATATAGATGAAGGAACTTGCTCGGAGTTACAGATGACTATGGCAATTACACACGCATGAAATCAAAAGGACAAGTTCCCCCAAAGGCCTCACACCCAAAGACATGGTAAGATACAGTGGACCTGGCACCAGAGCCTGGTTTTACATTTCCCAGAATCAAAGGCCATCATAACGAAACTAGAAAGGACCCAAGTGTCAGGCCAGAGTTAACGATTTCCAAGCCTCATCCATCTACTGAGATCTGGCGCTTTCAACTTCCTCCTTCCATTCTCCTCCGTAGAAGTTTGTTCCAGGGAAAATTCAAGTTAAGCCCCATCTTCTCAAACGACAGGCCTCTGGTGCTGCTAAGGTTCTCAGGTCCACGAACACTGTCGCTGAAAACCACGGACAGACACAACTAAAATGCGCACGCCTGGCAACTCAGCGGAGGACACCGCAAGGGACGCGCTGTGAGCAGCCGGGCGCTGCGAGGGACACTCACCAGGCGTCCCGAGCTCTCTCGTGCCTTCTTCACCTTCCCATAGGTGCCCTTGCCTAGTGTCTCCAAAAACTCGTAGCGGTGCCGCAGGTTGTGTTTGTGATGGTGCCGCTTCACAGCCTGCTTCTTCATCAGGGGTTTGGGCGACTTGATGAGCCCGTCCGCCAGCGGCCGGGAGTGCTCGGGAGCCAAGGCGGAGGCCGAGGGCGCCTGGCTCGCGCCCCGGGAGAAGGCCACCGACTCCATTGTGCGGGACGGCGAGGCGGAGGGGGTCGGGCTGCTGCAGCAGCGCGTGGAGAGCCGCGGGTCCAGAGGTCACTGTAGTACCCCAGCGCGCTAGAGAGCCTCACGGTCGGAATTGCTATAAAACGTTTGGAGGGGGAAGGCCCTAGCCACGCCCCCGAGTCCTATTGGCCCGCTTGCCGACGACTCGTGACCAAGGCTTCTCGCATTGGCTCACTGGATCCTGCCCCGCCTCCTCCCCTTAGCTAGGCGCGGAAAGGTGTGAATGGAGCCCCGCCCACCGGGGCCCAAGGGCCAGGAATGCGGGAAAGGACGCTGAGCCGAATTACTACAGATCCTTATGTTTGAAGGCTCTCTGAACTGCTTTTGCCTCTAAATGGCGCCAACCTGTTCTATTGTGTTATATTCTTGGTTGGCAAGGGAGAATCTGAAGGCACTAGAAGGCTCTAAAGTATTTCTCCACACGCAATAAATTGCTTCTTTCAAGCCAAAACTCTGTAAATACGTTTGATAACTTCTTCAGGTACATAAAGGAGAAAGGGGATAAGGAGACGGACTGGGATGAAGGTTGAGTCCAGCTAAGCACAGGGAGAGCTACCTTGCCTCCGGGGACTCTGCTTGTGTTCGGTCAACCTTAAATGGATTCTGGAATCCAGCAGGCCTGGAAAGTCCTTAACTCTTCTGCAAAAAAAAGGGACTTATAGGGTTGAGTGTATTCCCTCAAGAAGTGGTCGTCTTTATGGGTTTTCATTCATTCATTTAAAAAAAAAAAGCGCATCATACATACTCCAGGGACTTACTACCCTGTGTCCCTAAATCTACAAGGAGCTTCCTGGGCCCAGACTTTCTTCCGGTGACTTTTAGCCAGAAGAACAGGTAGTTGGGCATGAGGTTTGGCTCCACTTGAGAGGCCTGGAAGACTAGGTCCGTAGCCCCTTTATACCTTTGCCAAAGGCCACACAGCTGGCAAGAAAGCCACAGAACTGGGATTCAGACGCTGGCCTATACAGGGACAAGAACACAGGACAAGAGGATTGCCTTGCCCTCCCTTCTCTGCAGGACCTCATTCCCGACTGTGTCAGGGTTTGCAGAGGACCACATCCTCAATTACCACATTTTGTTGTTTTTTAATCTAGTGTCTGTCCATTTTTCTACTTCTACTCACCTTTTGATTCTTTCCAGAGGAACTATCTCCATGCTGTGTGGAGCCCTGTACAGCCAGTGAAGATCCCCCAGGAACCAGGCTCTCTTTCCCACATCTGGGTCATCCACGAACTGTATAGCTGCTTTGGTGTCCTATCTTCTGCCAGCCTGCCTTCCCATTCTGAGTGATCTGTGAAAATAGAAACGCTCAAGAGATATAGTTCATCTGACCTGCGATCTATACCTATATCCAGACAGGTTAGGTCCC
>JAQHUG010000098.1:5120570-5136807 GCA_028555095.1 Dicrostonyx torquatus
AAGGAAGGAAGGAAGGAAGGAAGGAAGAGGGAGGGAGGTTTGGAATGACATGCCATTGGCATGGGCCAGCCTTTTCTCTTCCGATCCTGAAGCCACCTGAGACTGAAGATCGCTCCAAGGCTTGAGACAAGTATGTCCAAGACAGTATGGTCTGCATGACTCCAGCTCCTCTTGATTGTGGATGGTACCTTGGTGTCTCTACTTCCTCTACTGCCCTCCACCTTGTGAGACAGACTGGGGAATTCAGACAAGGAGCCTTCTGAGGTGGGTGGTGTGGGGAGACCTGTGGTAGCTGGATGTGTGAAGTCTGGAGGCAGGCCATTGGCTGTGCTGCTCCTGCAGTGCGGGCAGTATAGAGCCACAAGCTTTCACACAGACTGAGGGCTTCCCTCACTCCTCACTGTGGTATCCGTGGTCTTCCCACAATGGAACTTGGGCAGGGGTGACCCTAGCAGATACCAGCTCCAGCCTTGAGTTGTTCTGTTAATTCCAGTGTCTAATTCAACCTTACAGGAGGGTTGCGCCCTTAAGGTTCCAACTATTCTACAAGGATTCAGCCCTATCTCCACAGATATGGGGCCGTTGTGCCTGTAGAAGACTCTGTATGGACTGGCTCCTCTTGGGTTGGGGATGATTGGGTAGAAGCAAAAACGAGGTAAGGAGATAGAGTCAAGAAGCCCCCCGTCTTCCATAGCAATTGCAGCTCCCCAGACATTTTTTCTAATGGTTAGTTCAGGGGAGCTGAATGGAATTGGATCCAGAAGCAATGGAGGCTTCTTTGTGGTCTGCTCTTTAGGGGAACCAATGGCCACAATCTGCCTCCTCACATTGGTAAGAAAAACGTTTTTGGCCAGCAGGTGGCAGTGTCCTCTAGGAACCCAAAGAGAAAGGAAACCAAGGCACTACGAGACTGAAGTCAATAACCCACCATTCCTTAAAGACCCAGGTTTCACCCAGTCTTGAAGATCCAGCAGGAAGTGACCCCCCTACTCCCTCACCAGAAAGAGCTCCTTCTGACCCCTCAGGCCCAGATAGGCCATCCTCCAGAGCAGACTCCTTAGGAGGTAATTAGTTGGCCAAGCCTTGCAAAGAGTGAAGCAGACCCCCTGGCTCTTCCACAGCCTCAGTAGGGGTTTGATTCTTTGTGTACTCAAGGCTAACTGGTTAGGTTTGGTTAGGTTTGTGCAGGGGTTGCATCTCAGGTCCCTGAGCAGGCTGCCGAGCAGTTTGCCGAGCAGGAGCCATAGAAGCCTAATGAGGTTCTGTGCAGGCTAGAAGGAAGGCGCATCAGTATCCAGCCTTCTGGACTTTTTTTTTCCCCTCTCTCACTTGTTTTTGCAGTCAGTGAACAGTTCTTTCATGCCTAAAATGAGCTTCAGCTGAACTGATCAAGATAAAGACATGGGTATAACCTGGCAAAGATTGGATGATCACAACCTTGGCCAAACATGTGTGCATCAAGAGAAGAAAAATCAGCTGCCTCTTTGATAGCGGTATAGCTATGGCCGGGAGAAGGCAGAACTCTTCACCAGGAATGGTCAAGAACAGGTGGCCAATTGGTCCCTGTTTAGCCTAAGGACACGGAGGGAAGTGGTCTCGCAGGGTTTTCTGTCTACTAACCAGGGCACCCCCTGCTTTGTCTCCGGGGTCCAAAGAAGACAGGAGTAAAGATGTCAATCATTGTGCTGCTGTTATTAACCAGAGTGCAATTAATCCACCCTTTGTGGATTTGGAAGCCACAGTGTAGATGAGAAGGTTTCACCCAGAGACACTCTGAGAGCTGCTGAGCCCAGAACGGCCAGGCCTCGGGTGGGGAGAGGGTGGCAGAAGGCAGAATACAGGAGATAGTGATGCTCCTTCACCACATGCCCCATAAGGACCTGAGAGGAAGGGTCCTTTCTGTCAAGGCTGTTGGCCTGGCCCGATGTGTGAGCTTCCGACTACCTTGCCACACATCCGCCTTAGCTTCAAGTCCAGTTCCTGTTAAGTAAGCGAGAGCTGGGCAGGACCACAATTGACTTCTATATGGGGGATGGATGTCAACCAAAGAAAATGAAGGGGCTTGGGATGCCCCATTTCTTCATCAGTTTAGCTGCCACTCAAACTAGCTCAGAGATGGGGAAGGACCACAATGGTTAACCTTTGGGGTGGCAACTTCCCCCACCCCCATACGTAGGTGAGAGGAGGGAACATTGCTGTGCCTTTCTGTGTCTGAGCACTGGGGATTCTCCCCAGACCACAGTCCAGCTCTCACTTATAGGTGCAGTCAGCTGTGCTTTCTTCAGCTTTCTTACTCGTAGGTTAGGGGCAGAGGGAGGTCGCTGAGAGCCCTAGGGCTTGGCCCTACCAGCTCTTAACAAGAGTTGGAGGACGTAAGTCCAAACTGCTTTGATGAGACTATTCCTCATGTCAAGAGTGGAGTAATGCTGTTCAGGCAAGGGCACCGCTGGGGCCAGCTAGGAGTCAGAGACGCACAGCGCCTCTACCGCATCGCTCAGACCCTGGCTGACGCCCCCCACAGCCAGGAGGCAGTTCTTAAAGACGATGCTGGAGCAGGCACAGCGGGGTGTGGGCATGGCAGGGAGAGTCTCCCACTTGTTCTTCTCTGGATGGAATGCTTCTGCTGTTTCCAGGACAGTGGGCTGGTTTCCTGAAAACAACAGGGGAATCAGATCTTAGACCAAGGAGCCCAGCCACCAAGCCATGTCCCACATGACCATTTCTCAAACCAGAAATAAAAGTCGAGCAACGTTTTGTCTTTTTACAAGATGGACCCGGTTTTAATATCCTGGGCCAAGAATTCCTGTCAAGCAACTTTGTACCCTGTCTCTTGTCTTTACCTTTAGATTCTAAAAATAGGATTACGGCACATGCCTTTAATCCCAGCACTCAGGAGACAGAGGCAGGTGGATCTCCAAGTTTGAGGCCAGCCTGGTCTACAGAGTGAGTTCCAGGGCAGTCAGAACTATACACAGAGAAACCTTGTCTTTGAAAAATGAAAGAAAAGGATTGTTTTCTTTCTCTTGGTTATCAGGAGCTATACATCAAGTCCAGAATTAGGACCATTTATTTGATCATTTGCTTTGCTATCCCAAGATGCACCTGGATATCCAACAAGAGCTGGGTCAATGAAGGATGATGACAACTGATCCCCTCACCCTTTGTCTCCAGCTATCCCCAGAAAGGGACTCGGGGACCTGGGCTCAGCACAGGGGTTCACAGTTATCAGTATGTCCCCTATTCTTTCTAGATCTCCATTTTCCTAGCATAGAGCTAAAAGAACACATGGGGACCCCCGTGGAAAAATCAAATCCAGACTGTAGTGAATTCCTTGGGGTGAAACAGTAGGAGGTGTGTAAGAAGTCAGTACCATCCACCGCTCAAGTGCAGTGCCAAGGACCAGAACCGCAGCACGGGACAGTTGAGATGACCTGTCCTTACCAAGTCCCCCAGCCACTATGACTCGTCCACTCAGACCACCAGCCACGAAGTCCGCCCGGCGCTTCTTGAGGAAGAACGAGCGTTCCATCTTCAGCCATCCCCCTGCAAGTCATGTACATGGACAGGGCAGAGACAGAGGATTAGGTGCTGATGTCCCCTAACAAATACAGATAGATCCCAGGTGGCTCTCACCCTTGTGTTCAGGGTGCAGAGAGTATCTCTTGCTGATTGAAACAAGACTCTCTGTCACTTCAGCCTTCTCCGGTACTTGGCACAGTCTACAACTCCCGTGAGTCGCTGTTCTATTTAGGTTTTTCCACAGTTCTAAACTGGAGAGGAATCTGATCGAAGGTAGTAAACAGAGTAATCAGGAGGCCTCTGATTCGCCATCAGCACAGGAAGAGTTCCTTCCTAACCTGGTCCTGTATAGATACTGGGTGATGGAGGAAAGGTCATAGTGAAAACAGCCAACTAGGCCAAAAGGGACCTTGAATAGAATTTGACTCCAAACATATCCATGAGTTAGGAAGGGTGCTTAGACACCGGAGAGGCCTGCTTGGATATGGAAGCAGCCCCGGGAAGATTCACCAGGATGGGGAAAATGGGGATCAGTTAGAAAAGAGGCCAAGCAGGTGGGGACCCAGCTCACCCTGTTCCATGTCAAACACATCCATCGTCCGGAGGAACTTGGGCTGCCGATAGAGACGACCTTGTCGCAGGCCTCCCAGGCTGTAGAGGTGGTTGTCTAGGGTCACAAAGCTGGAGAACGCCCGCTTACAGGGAATGTTGGGGAATTTGGTCCAGGACCGAGACTCTATGTCAAAGACCTCGAAGGCATTGACTGCATACTTAGACTGTCGTCCCCCTGGAGGTGGGAACAGGGTACATGGTGGGCAAAAAAAAAAAAAAAAAAGCAGTCCCTGAGAACCAATAGGGCTAGGATTTCCCTTCTCTAGTTATTCAGTCATTTGAAAGACTTGTCAAGGGCTGGAGCAGTGTGATTATCCCCCAGGGACAGAGACATTCTCAGGCTGTGGGCCTTGCCTCCCAGGGAACTCACCCAAGGGAGCAAGGAGAGGAAATGAACAACAAGTAGCTTGTCCTTACCCAGCACGTAGATCTTGGAGCCCCGAAGGAAGGAGGTGGCTGCGTATCTCGGAGTGGGCATGGGTGCCAGTGACACCCACATGTCCTTTAGCATGTCATAGTGTTGCAAGTAGTTGTGTGGACGAAGGTCCAGGCCCATCCCGCCTGCAGCATACACTCGATAATCTAAAAGAAAAGCCGCACATAGACAGGGCTTGGCGCACAGGCACCCAGAGGCAGGCCTACAGAATCCATAACGTTTCATAGGCCATGCCAAGATCCCAGCCACTGCGCTGCCTGGGAGTCACAGCTGTTTTGGTGCAGCGGGTGACACCATTCGAGGTCCCTGCTATGGCTAAATCTGGGTCTTCCTGAAGCTGTGGCAGGACTGTGTGCCTCAGCCCTCCTAGTGCCAAATCCTTAGCAAAGCCTGATGCACTAAACCCTGCACAGTGACAGATGGCCGTGAAGTTGAGGTCTAGATAACCCTTTGCAGGTTTGGCCCTCACTGTCCTCCCTGTCCTTCCTAGGCAGCCAGAGGGGAAGGCAAGGGAAGAGGTTTTTGCGATGATCTTCGGTAGTGACCTGTTCCGTAGGAATTCTCAGACATTAATTCTCCAGATATAGCGAAGTCCCTTAGACTATAGTCAGTCCCACTGGCTCTCTCTACAAACTGTGCTGTCAGTTGTTCTGTCTGCTACCCTAGTGGGAAATGGCACTCTCCTTCACATAGACAGAAGCTCACAGGATCTAGGAGGCCCCTGTGCTGAATGGGATAAGCCAGGCCTGAATGAGGAGGAGGCTTTGGGGAACTGACCCTTCAGAAACCTTGCCCTTGGAGAGCTAGGTTCTGTAAGCAGGGAGTCCCCTTCTTTCTCCTGTGCTCTTGACTTTTAGGTAGCTTTTCAGGGACTCACTGGACCAGAGAGCATAGACTAACATTTGTGTTTCCCAGCCCCTGCCAGAATGGGAATCTCCAGTTTCTGTATGTGGTTCTTGCTCCCAGCAGCATTTGCTCACAGTCTTCCTCTCTGTGGTGCCTTGACTCTTTGAGGTTACTAAGGCAGAAGGTGAGCCCCATTTCCATACTGGGAGAGTGTGTGTGTGTGTGTGTGTGTGTGTGTGTGTGTGTGTGTGTGAATCCTAGTCCTAAGCCTAAAACTTGGAAAGGGCCTGATGATAAACACTTGCTTAGCATGAATTCCACCTTCCCTTCTAGGAACACCCCCTGCTGGAAAAACTCTACCCAAGGTCATTCAGCCCAGTGGTCAATTCTGACCCATCCTTTGAGTCTCAACTGGGATTCCCTGAGCTGCAGAGCAGGGGGCCCAGAGGACTTGGCTTCATGCCTCCTGAGTGATGGTGTCTCCATTGCTTTGTTACCACATGTAACTGATACCAGCTTCATCTGTCTCTCCCAATGCACTGAAGGTCCTTGAGAACTGGCTAATCTATGAACCCAGCACAATGGTTGACATGTAAACATTTACCAACAGAACTGTTGAACCCATTTGACTTTATAGTTCGGAGCACAGGCATGGTCATGACTTACTATCTACTTAACCTTGGGAAATTAACCTTTCTGGGCTTTGTGCTGCCTTTTCTAAAATAGAATAAAAATAGCACTGATCTCATTGGATATATTGGAAGTTCAAAGGGATAAAGCACAATGATAAATCTTAGTTTTTAGCTTTCAGCATGATTTATTGAAGCTAGGGATGGAGTTCATACGCATTGTTTTCAGTGTTCCCATGGACCTCCATCTTCTTGTTTTTTTTTTTTTTTTTAAAAAAAAAATACGGTCTTACCATGAAGCTTAGACTGCCCTTGAACTCATAAACCTTCTGCTTCAGTCCACTGGACCCACTCTGCCGCCAAGGCAAGTCTTGAACTTGCCACTCTTTGGCCTCAACCTCCAGAGTAGCTGGTATTACAAGCCTTCAGTCAGCATCAGGCCTTGCTAAACCCTATTGCCTACCCTGCCCAAGGGGGTTCTGGGTCCCAGCTTCTTGCTAATCACTTTCAGGGCCCAGAATTTCTTCTCTTTTTCTTTATCCCCATGACCTAAGACTGTGCCAGGAACAGAAGAGGTGTTGAAGAAAAGCTGGTTTCTCATCTGCCGTACGCCAGACAGGCAGCTGGGGTTGTGTGGCAAGAGAAACAGGGAAGGATGGGGAAAGGAGGAAGGCCGCTCCACCAAGCCTGCAGTGTAGAGGCAAGTGTCTATAAACTTGGGTCTCTTAACTCCTATTCTCATAAAACGCTGTGTTTTAAGAAAACAGCAGTTGGACCCCCTCTATAGCGGTACTAGGCCCCAAAAGAGTGAAATGGGGACTTTGAGAAAGTAAAATAAGAATTTTAAAACCACATGCAATTCACAGAACTTGGTGGACCTGGATAATCCAATAGACAAATCAACCTTTGGAACATTCTGACCTCCACTTAGTATGACTGAAACTGCAGTCTGGAGTTAAAGAAGATCCTGGGATCTGGGTCCCAAAGCCTCCTTGGCAGATGACTGGGTTGGTTGAAAGGTGGGATGAGCATCCTCAGGAACTACACAGATAGGTTTGGGTGTGTGTGGCCAGTTGCGAATGTGGTCAGTCAGCTTAACACTAGGGTCTGCAGAGTATTCCAGATAACCCCATAGCTCACACCTTGGCTCTCCCTCTGCAGCGGCCTGCCCAGCTTGCCAGGAGGAACCCGCTGGAGCTGGCTCCTGGCATTAGATGGAATTCCTAGACATTTCGCCTGCTCAGCCTCCCTTCCCAATTTGTAAAATAAGGGCAATGGGTTTCCAGTGTCAGTATTTAGTGTAAGGCTCAAATATGATGGCTGATGTGCTATTGGCCCCCAAAATCATGTTTCATTCCCGCGGTTTTCCCGTGACCCTTTACTTCTCTATGCCCACCCTCAACCCTGGCCCCACTTGCCTTTGGCTGTAACAGAAATGCCCATGGCAGCCTCACGCAGCACGCTTCTCTTCTTCCACTTGCCCTCATCGATATTGTACATTTCCACGACCTTCAGAGGCAATTGATTGGTGCCCACACCCCCGATCACCATAATCCGCTTTCCTAGGGCAGTAACCGCTACCCCGGCCCTGGCTGTGGGCAGGGAGGGCAGGGAGGTCCATTGGTCGGCCTCGGGGGAGTAGACCTCGAAGCAGTCCATGGGAACGCCATTGTCATCACATCCCCCGATGGCATAGACCTGCCCTCCGGTCTCTAGCAGTGAACAGTAGACCCGGCGGCTAGGCAGTGGAGCAAGGCGCTTCCACTGAAAATCCTTGACATTGGGCACCTCCATGGCAGCCCTGGGGAGGTACCTGCTCGCGCGCCCTCAACAGCGTCCGGGCAAGGTCCAGCCCCGGAGCCCGTGGGCTACTCGGCGCCGGCCCGCACGTCCCCTCTTGCAGCCTCCATCTCTGGGCGCGGGCTCCCGCTAACGCCCGCTGGCTTCTCCTGGTCCCTCGGGTGTCAGCGGGGCGGCGACGTCCACCCCTGGCTCCGCGGGAAGAACCGGGCGAATCTGGGGCAGCAGGGAGCCGGCGGAAGCCTGCCTCGGGTCAACTTTACAGGATGAGCCCCGCCCCGCCCGGTCCCTGGGAGCGCAGAGCCCACCCCGCCGCGCGTGGGCGCCGCGCTCGCCCCTCACTAGCTCCCGGGCGGCGCCGGCAGCCACGCTCGGCTTTCACCACCAGCCCGGCAGCCGCGGAACGGGGGACAACGTGCCCTGCCCTTCCTGGCCAGCACGCCGGTGTCACCCGCCTAGGCGAGCGGAGGACGCTGGTTCCCCGCAGCGACTCCCCGCAGCCGCCACACCTGGGCAGGAGCCCACGCGCCCCGCGGCGGAGGCTGTGGCCTGTGCGTCAGCCCCGGCGGTCAGGGCGGGCGAGGGCAGGGCCTGCAGTGTCTCCAGGGTCGGAGGTAGTCGGAGCAGGAGCCGGTGCCCAGATGACAGGCAGATCCCGCCAGCGTGGGGGCGGGCGTTTGCGAGTGTTTGTTTTGGGTGAGGAGGCGGAGAGCCCAATTACCCAGTTTGTCTACAGTACACAGACCCAGTTCGTGACAGGCTGGCTTTGTTGGGGGGGAGGTATTCTCACACTGTCAAACCTCAGAGCCGAGTTAGGAGGCAGTGACATACATGCAGCCAGGACCCGCAGATGTAACGATCTGCACACATATGCATGTAATTCACACAGAACCCTCCTGACTTCCCTCCTGAGTCCGCAAAGACGCAGATAAAGTCATAGGCACAGGAATCGCCTGAACACACCAATAGACACACCAATAGAGCCCAAACCTTTACACATCACTAGAAGCGCAAACCTGATTAGCAAATCCTGGTCCTTGACCTAGATAAGGTAACCTCTTCAAACCTCTCCCCAGCAACAGACCCTCCAGAACTGTGGTCCCCAGTAAGACAAGTGCCAGTGACACACTGAACCACCTAGTGGTGTGTCTCTCCAAGTCCACAGGGTCCTTCTGGCTGTCTTCCTTCCACCTGGAACTGCTCAAGCTTGGGACCCTGACGGACTTTCCACTGTGAGTGTGTGTATTTGGTGTGTGTTTTCCCCCAACACTGGAGATGGAACTGTACACAAGGGCTGTGCACTAGGGAGGCACTAAGTTTTAATTTGTGATAAGCTGTAGATTCACACGTGGAAAGAAGATCTCTTTATCTAGTGTCCCCCAGTGCTGATATCCTACCAGGCTAAAGTATGATCCACAAGCAGAATACATTGTCATTATTGCAAAGGTCCCATGTCACCTTCTGATAACTGGTACAACTCCATACTTCCTCCTTGTTCTTTCCTCCCCAGGCCCTGACAATCCGTTTTTGAAATCTTGTTGCTTCAGCCATATTGTACTGGCTGGAACTGTGGCTAACTTGGTGGAGTGTTTGCCTAGCAAGCAAAAAAAACCGGGATTCCATCCCCAGCACTGCATAAAACCTGGTGCTGGCACAGTAGCATAGAACCCAGTGATGTAAGGCCATAATCACAGCACTTGGGAGGTGGAGACAGGAGGATCAGAAGTTCAAGGTCATCGTTGCTATATATTGTGTTCCAGGCCAGAAGGGAAAAAAATGTATGGATAAAATCATACAGTATGTAACCTTTTACAGTCCCCCCACTCCTAATACCCCCAAACTCATTCCTGGAGTGTCATCATCTACGTTGTCTCACTCCCTCCCTCCCTCCCCGACCCGTTCATGGTCATGGTCTCACTATAGCCTCCAAGTGCCAGGACTGCAGACCTGTGCCACCGAACCCAGTTCTTCTTTTCTTTTTGAGACGGTCTCTCTGTGTAGCCTTGGCTGTCCTGGAACTCTCTGTGTAGACCAGGTTAGCCTCAAATTCACAGAAATCTCCCTGCCTCTGCTTCCTAAGTGCTGGAATTAAAGGTGTGTGCCTCTCCATCAGATTTCCCTCCTTTATTTCTTTGCAACTTTCCAGGGCACACATTTCTGTAAAGGTGAAAAGGTCTTGTTTGTCAAGGGTTCACCTTACCTTCTGACAGGGAGCACGGGCCTGGTATATTTCTGTCGGTGCCCATACTACTCCCGCAACTTCTGTGAGAAATAGAAGCTGTAACTCAAAACAGGCCCATCCTCCTGTCTTGGGCTCTTGACCTAACAATTCTTCTTCTTCTTCTTCTTCTTCTTCTTCTTCTTCTTCTTCTTCTTCTTCTTCTTCTTCTTCTTCTTCTTCTTCTTCTTTTAATATTTTTATTAAAAGAAAGGGCTGTGATGTTTCCCCCCGTTCAGTAAGAACTTACAAATTCTAAGAGTGCAGTCTAAATTAATGAAGTCTCACAGGGAATACTATCCATCTCTTGTTCCGGTAAAAGGCCTCCAGACCTTAGCACAACTGCCGATGTGGTGGAAGTGCCATTCAGGCCTTGGAGCCCAGCATGCAGGCAGCACCACCTGCCAAAACGAGAACAAAGGCCTATTCGATCAAAGTCCATAGTTCTGGGAAAGTCCCTAAATGTACTAACCTTGCCTTTCAGCTTCTGTAGTCCGCTTCTGGCTAACTGTTTCTGCTATATGAGATCTGTCAACTCAAGATGTGGTTTTTGTGCTTAAAAAGCCACCCTGAGAAAGGCTCAGGACTGCACTGGGGTCCTGAACACTCCGTGTAGCTGCCAGCTGAAGCTGTAGTCTTCTCTGGGGGGTACCCCACAACATTCTTAGGGGCCTAGCCTGCCCAGAGGAATGTGGAATGGGCTCTTACCGAATGAGCTTCACAGCTGTAGTCTGGGGTGACCAGGGTGAATGGAAGCCACAGTCTTCTCAAATAGGCTTGTTGGGATCTGTCTTCAGCCTAGCTTGCCTCTGAGCCTTCACAGAAGCAGCAAAGCCAACTTCTCACATCCTCCCAGCAGGTGGGCAGACTTCCCAGAGCTCAGCCCTTGCACATCCACTTTCTCAGAATCTTCAACTGGAGGGAGACTGCCAGGCATCTGTGAGCATCTGTGTTTTGCAGAGGAGGGTCTGACACTCAGGGAGTGCTTCACTTAGAGCTGGCAGCTCATTCAGAAGACTGGGTTGAAGAGTCCAAATCACAAATGAACAGTCACGCATTAGCAAGGAGGCTGAGCCTTTCCATTCTCATCTGGCTTCTGGTCATTTGTCCAAAGTGATCCCAGTGATTGTTGAGGGTTTCACCTGGGGAGACACCAGAGTCCAGTCCTGGACAGCCCTGTTCCAATTCAGGGCTCGTATCCGTAGGCCTTACTCTGTGCAAACCATAGGGTTCAAGAGACTCAGCCATGGAAAAGTAGAAAAAAAAAATCCGTTTACCTCCAGGCCATGCCCAATTGCTAATTCTGGAAGCCTGACTTTTCTTTTCCCTCCCTCCTTCCCCCATTGCTCTTCCTCCCAGCCAGGTAACATCCCTTAGTCTTTACATTGAGGCCCATTAAAGAATCTCGTAACCTAGCAACCACCACTTAAGATTCTCTGAGTCACCTGTGGGTTTCCACGCCTGGGCTGACTGTATCAGGCCTGGGCTTCGAGGAGAGGAGTGCCACGCCCTGAGGGAGTCCAGTGTGTCCTTTGATTTCTCACCACCCTTTTCTGGAGTGCAGTCATTTTCCCAGTCAAAAGTTCTTCCTCAGCTCAAATCCAAATCATTCTTGCTCTAAGATCCTGCATAGTACCTGGTATGAGTTTCTGTTCTCTCTTTAAAAGTATTTCTTGAGGGCTGGGAGATGAGATGGCTCAGTGAGTAAAGGCTCTTACCTAACAACCTGAGCTCTATCTTTGGAACCCACATAATGAAAGGAGAGAAGCAGCTCTCACAGGTTTTCTCCATGCATGACACACACACACACACACACACACACACACACACACAGTACATAAATAAACTAATTAATTGTAAAGTTTTTGATTGGGATGCCTAGTAGAGGGCATCTGTAACATAACCAATGCCTTGGGTCACCTTCCCAGTACCAAAACAAACAGAGTTTGACTTTTAGATGTGGTGAGAGGAAGAAAGAAAGGGAGAGAAATGTTACATATGCCCCCTCCCACCCCATAGGTTTGTGGTACCGCAGACCCGTGTTATTGTGATACTGAAGTCTTAATCAAACTTGGAGGTGCTTAGCCCTGGGCAGTCGGTCAGTCACTATGTAAAACATTCCCACCTTGGATTTGTCGAGGTCAGCTGTCATATAATGAGCAGCAAGTGCAGTGTGGCTGAGCACCTACTAGGTGCCTGCTCAGTTTCCCCTGGGACCCAGCCTTCCAGAGCCCAGGTCTGTAATGAGGAAGCAGGGAGTGGAGACACAGTACAGAATACCAAGTGTCTCCTTGGGGTGGTACCCACTGATGGAGCACACATGGGTACATTTTGTGGGACTGATGGGTTTCCAGAGTAGAGTCTATTTTGAGGAGACAACCTAACTTCCTTCCCCACGCTACCATTCTGCCAGCAGAGCTGCTGAGCATACTGTAGCTACTGTGTGAAAGAGCATTGCTTCCTTCTTTCTATCTCTGACTTGCTATGTTTGGGCCAATGTGCCCGGGGAACTGGGCCCACCTTTACATGGTAGGTGACCTCCAGGTCCACACCCTCCTCCAGCCCATCATGCTGGGGTTATCTTACAGGGGGGATGTCTTCCTTCTCGGCTAACTGAGGTTGCTCCACTGAGTCTGAAACCACAGATCAACCTGGAGAACACTGGGAGCCCTTCACTAGATGATTGACAGGTGGCTTCCTAAGCAGAAGCCTGCTTTGAGCATAGGGGTGGGAGTGAAGATAGCTCACAAATCACCAACAATCCAAACTCTGTGAGCCCCCAGCCCCACCCTGTCAGTCTGGAAGTCAGCCCAAGGAAGGATTAAGGCTCAATCAAACTGGATGGGAGGCAGCAGGGCAGAGGTGGCAATCAGAGGCATGACCTGCATCCTGTGCCCTGGCCACCTGAGGGAGAATGTTGGAGTGCCTTAGTGTCTCTAGTCTTGGTCAGAAAAAAATTGAGCACATTCCTTTAGATCCCTCGCTCCCCTCCCTGCCCCCATCTCCTCTCTGCCTCCCACCCCAGTGTGTAGCATGATTCCGGAACCTAGAGGGACTTAACGAGCATCATTTAAAGAATGTCTCTGCCACAGGGTGGGGGCAGGCTCGTTGTGGCCTTCAGACTCCTCGAAATTGAGACACAGTGATGAGCCACACATTCCTTCCTCTCTTCTCCAGTGCGCAGGATGAGAGTGGCGGAGCAAACGCTTTAAAAGACCTGAGTTAGTTTCCTGTGTTGATTGCAGGCATTGGAGAGGAAATGGGGCTTGTAATAAAGCCTGAGTGTTAGTTATAAACCAGGAGGAATTTCCTGGCCAGCGGTGCAAGAAACTGAGCACAGCAGTAAGGTGTAAGGTGTAAGGTGTAAGTAAGAGCACAGCAGTAAGAGCCATGGTGCCTCTGGGAAGCACTAGGAGCAAAAGGACACAGGACACACATCTATCACACCTACCTGGATTGTGCAACCTGGGCATGGCATGCCCACTCTGTGAGCTCTTCTTCTAGATGGAAAGTGGGGCTGAGAGATGCTGGAAGGAGTCTCCCAGCTTTAGCATTCTTTGTTTCCAGGGATGTTACATAGGGCTGAAGCCCTAGGACAATAATCGTGTGGTTGTGGTGAAAAGCGGCAGATTCTGGAGTTGGTGTTTTCACTTTCGTGCAGTGGCCTCATATGCAGAGAAATCTCGCTCTTGGTTCCTCTTCATAGTGTCAGTTACCTAAGGCCCAGTCATCACCGGGGCCTTACAGAGAGCCTTACTCTGTCCTGTGGCTGCTACTGCCCACTTGGCTAATGATCGTCTGTTCTTTGTGGTATTTGAGCATCTGTCTGGAAGTTAATCACACTTCCTATAGTGTTCTGACCTTTCTCGGGGACCTCTTGTGTCCCACGGCTATCTGGCAGGACTCAAGGGTTCAACGCACATTGCAATCTGACCCTTTCTTTAGAAAGTGTACCAGTTAGTCTCAGCTCACTAGGCTGAGCTGCATTAGCTTTGGAGTCAAGAGGGACCCTTTCCTCTCCACCTCCAATGAAGGACCCCTCTATGCCCCCACTCCCACCCCCACCACAGACCCTCCACAGCCTTTCCCAGGGTTCAGTATGTTCTACAGAGCATCTAAGACTGCACCTGGGCAGGCAGCACAGGCTATACTCAGCCGTATCTCTTTAAAGACTCATTAGTAAGTTAATATTGCCATTTCCAGAGCCAGAAGCATCCTCCATTCTTCTTAATTAAAAAGAGCTCCATGTCCTGGCAGAGCTGAGAGGGGCTCTGAATGATTTACACACCAGTCCCACTGCTGCCAGCCGGGAAATCGGCAAGGAAGATTGATTGGCAGATGGGCCAGCCTGCCTGTCTAGCTAGTGAGTGCACACGTGTGAGTGTGTGTGCGTATGTGTGCAGAGGCAGGTGCAAAGTGAGCAGGGTCTCAGATCCATCGCCCATCCCAAAGAGCACAACTTGGTAAAGCCAGGAGAGAAGCCGCCAGAAGATGGGTCATAGGCAAGGCCTGCTGAGCCTCCGCTAAAGCTTCCTCATCCCAGCAGAACTGTCTTCTGAGGGACAAAAATATAGGCCTGTAGGCTGTGTCACCATGCAGAAGAGAATGGCCCACTCCCTGGAGACACTGCTTATTCGGAGGGAGGCAGTCCCCACCAAGACCACATCACAGACTGGACTTCTGTAGATATTTTTATTTATTTTAACTGTACGAGGAGGCTTTCCAGGGCAGGAGCTGGGACTATAGCTCAGTTGTCAGGGTTCTTGTCTAACTTAAATGAAGCCCTGGTTCCATCCCCAACTATGCATGAAACTGGGTATGGCCTCACAAGCCTGTAGCCCCTGCACTTAACTGGTGGAGGCAGGAAGGTCAGAAGTTCAAAGGTATCCTCGGGTGCTTGGTGAGTTTGAGGCTGGTCAGAACTACATGTCTCAAAAAGGGAAAGGAGGGAGGGGAGTGGGAGAGGCAGGTTCCTTGACTTAATTCTCCTTTACCTACTTTCTAGCTCATGGAAGACACGAAGGCCCACGATTTGACAGGGCCAGGAAAGGAATGACAGGAGCTACAGTTTGATTAGTGAGATGACATTCAACCCCAGGCCTCTAAGGTGCCAGGAAGTGAAAGTGGTCACTCTCTGAGGTACACACCCTCTTTTGTCTCTCCATGCCAGGGGTTCTGGGGACTCATGTTCCCTACCGCATGTGTCTGCTGCCCTCCAGGAGTTCCCCCATCCTTCTTGCCACCAGCAAGATAGGAACTAATGATGGTTCACTGGGTGGGCCTGCGCAGAGGAAGGGAACTTCTATTCTCTTCTTACCTCTTCCCTCATCTCTCTCCCTCTCTCTTACACACACACACACACACACACACACACACACACACACACACACATTCCCATCCCCCTTTCCCTTCCCAAAGGTATTGCAAAAAAGACAGCCCAGAGCACAGTTGTGGAGGGGTGGGGTTAGAGAGCAGGCCTCATCCAACACCCCGCTTCAACCCAATCCCTTGAGAGACAGGCAATCTGCTGCAGCAGCAAGGCTGCCATCTGGTATGCTGACCCATGTCTCCTCCATACTACACACGGAGGAGGAGGGGATACACAGCAGACAGGCTGTGCGTGGGTTGTGCTGGTCTAAAAATAGATGGGCATCCAGAAAGGTGAGCAGCAGGCTAGGGTGTGGGTGGATCAAAGGGTCTGCCTGTCTTTATTAGCGGGCATTCCCAGGCTAGTCACGTATGCAACTGAGGGATCTGAGGAACCCCAAGGGACCTGTCATCAAGAGAATGGGGCTTCCTGTTTAGAGCCTGTGAGTCCTCAGCCCTTGTCCTGAATGTTACTAAGTGTCTTAATTAGGGTTTCTAATTGCTGTAAAGAGACACCATGACCACAGCAACTCTTAAAAAGGAAAACATTTCACTGGGGCTGGCTTACAGTTCAGAGGTTTAGTCCATTGTCATAGTGGGAAGCATGGCAGCAGGCAGGCAGACATGGTACTGGAGAGGTAGCCTCAACATTCTTGAGGTTCCTTAGCACAGTTCCCGCCAACCATGGGACCGTAGCACTACATCTGGATCCGCAGGCAGCAGGAAGAGACTGTCACACTGGGCCTGGCCAGAGCATCTGAGACCTCAAAGTCAACCCCCAATGACAGACTTCCTCCAACAAGGCCACAC
>JAQHUG010000098.1:5138056-5148438 GCA_028555095.1 Dicrostonyx torquatus
TGTGTACGTGTGCATGTGCACATGTGCATGCATGCATGTGAGCGTGTTTGTGCGTGCATGTGTGTGTGCGTATGAATGTACGTGTTCATGTGTGCCTGTGTATGTGTTGAAAGGGGAGACAGAGAACCCTGAATTCCAAGCCAGGTGCTCCTGACTCTATGTTCTTTCAAGGCTATCAGTCTAAGATGACCTCCTGCAGGCCTAGACAAACTCCCGAACAGACATGGGAGGAGGAGTTTTGGTGCTGGGACAAGGACTCAGGTCCTGCCTCGAATTCCCTCAGCCTCAGGGCCTGATTGTTGAGGTGAGAGGAGTGTAGGTGGTAGCAGCAAAGTCAGTCGCAGAGACAAGAGAGACAGTTCTGATCAGCATCCCACCTCCAGCCTGCTTCTTGACCCTTTGAAGTTTCCTTCACTCTTCAGCTTTCCTCTGGGAAGACTAATTTGCATTTAAATAGGAAAGGCCAGGAAAGGTCGCGCTGTAGTGTTTGGGTGCTAATTAGAAATTCATTTCAGTTTAAATATTAAGGCACTTCCGTTAGAGTTTGGAGTGGGGGTGGGGAACGTGGAATGTCCGAGCCAGAGGCCTTTGGAGCTTCAGCAGAGGGCAGAAGGGTGCTCTTAAGATCTGTGCTGGCTTGAGGACGTATCCTGGAGAAGAACTGGAAGGTGGTCTGTGGGGTAGAAGTCTACTGGTTACCAGTTTCTCAAATTGCTTAAAGACAACCCAAAGTAGGGTCCCCATCCATCTCTTAACCACTTGCCCAGTGGAGCCCCTAGCCTGGCATTCAGTGGGCACACAAGGAGTATTTACTGCATGAATGAATGAATCAGTAAGTTACGAGGGGGGTTATTGGTCCACTGCAGGCACGAGTCAGGTGGTGTCCCCAGTAGTTTATCTGAGTCTTCCCGTTAAATGGTTTTTGCCTCTGTGTTTCCCCTGGAGCTTGCAGATGCCAGGCTAACATTTCTCTTGGTCTTGAAGCAGAGTACTTTGCCTTGAATAAGCTGCCTTAATTTCACGATCGCATGTTGTCTTGGTCATTGTAGTACAGCTGGAAGGTGAGTCAGGTTTTACTATTCCCCATTCAAAATGAAGAAAACAACAACTCCAGAGGTGAAGGGATGAGCCCCGTGGCACCAGTTCAACAACTCCAGAGGTGAAGGGATGAGCCCCGTGGCACCAGTTCAACAACTCCAGAGGTGAAGGGATGAGCCCCGTGGCACCAGTTCAACAACTCCAGAGGTGAAGGGATGAGCCCCGTGGCACCAGTTCAACAACTCCAGAGGTGAAGGGATGAGCCCCGTGGCACCAGTTCAACAACTCCAGAGGTGAAGGGATGAGCCCCGTGGCACCAGTTCAATGTGAAGCTCGGCCAGGGCCCAAGCTTGGTCTTGGGCTCCCACAACTGGCCCTCTCTTGATTGTCACACTTCCCCTTGTCCCTATCCTGGGCTGGTTATTCACAGCATCCTGCCCTGAGACTGGCTCTGGCCTTCCAGTGCAGGCTGCTCAAACGACATGGGGACCCCAAAGTGCAACTGAGCGCCCCCGCCAGGCTTAGAGCCTGAGGGCAGTCAACCAGCTGATGGCCAACGCCTCACATGCTCATCCCTGCTTATTCAAACCTTTTGTGCCCTTCAGTGCTCAGCCTGAATATCACCTTCTCGGGTCTGGTGTGATTCCTACAGACGAGAGACATCGTTCCTGTGTTCCCATGGGATGTGCCCTGTGACTGATAAGCATGAGTGATAATAGCCTCTCACAGTAATAACTGCCACAGACATTCAGGGCACCATGAGAAATGGTTTTAATACAGTCTGTTAAGTTGGGGGTATAGTCCCAGCCCCTGGTCTGGGAGTTGCTTTGCTCTGAACTCCAAATCCCAGCATGCAAGGTCTTGACCCCTCACGGGGGGGGGGGTCAGAACCAGTCCCCACAGGGTATTTAAGGGGCCTCCTAGAGGAGGAACACGTGGTTTTTCGGGTCTGCATGGTTTCCTTGCTGTCCTTTCTCCCCAACATGCGCTTGGCCACGCAAGAGCGTCATCCTTAATAAAACGATAGGCATTTTGATTTGGTTTGATTTGACCTAATTACAGTGATAGTTAGTAAGTACACATTACTTACTGTATGTAAAGAACTGACCTGGGTACAGTGGATAACATAGCCTGTAAGTCTGCCATTCTACAGATGCAAAAACTGAGTCTTCCAGAGGGCAAACAACTTGCCCCAAGGCCACAGATTCAGAAAGACGTGTGAAATGCAGTTTGTCTGGACCCAGGGGCAGTGTATGCATCTGTCTGGATGACCAGCTGTGACACACTTAAGTCAGGAACCGTGTGATGTGTCTGTCATTCTTAACAAGCACACCTTTTCAAGCTTAGGCCAGCACCCGTACATAGTAGGCTATCCAAAAACCGAGCTGAAGTGGACCAGAAGCCAGATGTTGTGAATGCTGGCCGTGTGCTGGCAAATCTGAATAGTGGTCTTTGAATGCAGTTAGCTGGGTTAAAGCCAGGCTTTTAACTGGAGAAACAGTCCAGAGAGGCATGCACAACGGAGCAGAAATGACAACCTTGTAGGACATCCCTGCCCTCAAAAGAGTCCTTGCTGCCCCATGCCAGCCACCTGGCCTGGGTACCCCTCTACTCATTGACACCACCACCCATCTCTGCCAGCAGCAGGCTTTCAGTATGCCAGGGTATACACTTATGCACAAATGAATGAGAAGAAAACTTACCTGACCGAGAGACAAAGGGCATCCAGAGACCATTGCAGAAGACAAAGGAGGGAGGCGGAGAGTCTCTCTGGTGGGCTGCCTCGGAATCTTGTTTCCCCTGCAGTGTAGGCAGGGTCCCCAGGGGTTTCTCTGCCAGCAAACAATCTCCCACTCAGTTCCATCTGATGATGTTTGATGACTTGAGAAGGAGCTATAGGAGCTGCACATGTGCCCCTCAAGGCAGGAGGGGAGAAGCCCTCAGGCCCAGCCCTATTCAAATGGCTGAGTGTCTCTCTCTGAGCCCAGCTGCCAGGGCCTGCTCTGTAAGATGGTAAGAGGGTGGACACGCTCACACAGACAGTAACTGCCATGGATGCTAACAACAGGTCAAGGAACTGGACTCCTCAGCAGATCCAAGAGAATACAGGGAAGAGGGCAGGGCCAGTTCTTCAGTGAGTGACCAACAGGCTGCTCCTTTTTTGTTGTTTGTTTTTCAAGACAGATGTTTCTCTGTGTAGCACTGGCCATCCTGGAACTTGTTCGGTAGATGAGGCTGGCCTTGAACTTGGAGATCAGCTTGCCTCTGCTGGGATTAAAGGAATGCGCTACCACCGCCTGGCTAGCTTCTAGATTCTTGATGCCCCACCCTAAATCCCCAAGTAAAGTCCACACAGGAAAGACATTTATGGATCACCTGACACCCTTTAACTACTCACCACACACCCTAAGCCTAGAGGGAAAACTTTCAACCTTTCTCCCATTCCCTCCCTTTCTGCCCATCTTGTACAGGGTAAGCCAACACAAGGCTCTCCCTGGCCTCTATGGGTGCCCCCTCCCAAAGAAAATCCTGCTCTGTCTGAAGTCACCTCCGTTTTTCCTTCTCACTGGCCTTTCACTGAGGACTTTCAGTTCTGTTTCAGGAGATTTTTCTCTCTCTGAGGAGAAAACAGGATCTGGGGATTAAAAAACTGCACACCAGAAATCCTGCTCCAACTATGTGGGAGATCCTTCTTTGAAAGGGGACCCGTGGGGTGGGGCTCAGGAGCAAATGAAACGATATAGCTAAGTTCTTGGGCAGGCGTAGAGTGTTTGCCATCTTCATGGCCTTGTTCTTAACTCTTCCAACCCTCAATTTCTGTAGCTATAAACTGAACAGCTCTCCCAAGGGGACTGAATTTGAGGCTTCATTTAGCAACTGTATGTGATAGGAAGGAAGCCACAGGTTTATGTTTGTCGAAACCGTTTAGTATTTATTCATGCATTTATTATGTGTACATTACGGCCCAATATGTATTTTTCACCGTGCTGCAGATGGAATCTAAGGCCCTGTGACTGCTAGGCAAGCACTCAACCACTGAAAACACCACAGCCTCTACATCCTGGCTTTTTAAAATGCGTGTTTATGTAACTAAGTAAATTAGCCCTTTGGCCTAGGAAGTATTCGTTCCTTTCTTAGTCCCTGATCGGTCAACTGCCTGGAAAGAGAGGAAAGAGAATGCAACTCTAGAATCAGAGGACAGCACAGGGAGGACATGTCACAGGCTGTGTTGATTTCACAAGCAATGGACTCAGGTCTTCTGGATGTTTCCTGGGAAAGTACCTGTGCAGCTGAACAGCCCGCTTTAGCTTTAAGGTCATAACCCCATGTATGACCACGGCTCGCAGTCGAGTTGCTTCTTGTCCCAGAAGCCCCTCCATCACTATTTTATCTCCACCACCACTACCCCTTTGTCTCCCAGCCTTCCTGCTGGGCTATACTTTGGTCCCTGAGCAGAGCAGCACGGTGACGATTGGTTGCAGGCTGTCACTCTTAATGAAGCATTTGCCCAGAGAGACAGTCATCTATCACGGCAGCCCAGGGATGATGCGTGAGCTGCATGTTAGAGATGTCTGACAAAGCTGGGCTACAGCTCAATTAAAGAGAAGTGGTGTGTGTGTGTGTGTGTGTGTGTGTGTGTGTGTGTGTGCGTGCGCGTGCATGTGTGTGGTGTGTGCATGTGTGTGAAGGGTGTGCATGCACGTTCACTCTCTGGAGGCTGGAGAGTAGAGAATAAATAAGAATCAAGTAAATCGAGTAAAAATGTGCCCTGAGGATTGGCCAGAAGCTAGCATCCTGCCTGAGTGACAGCTGCTTGGGAGAGGGTAGAGATTAGACCCTTGCTGCCAAGTAGCCCCCAAACCTGGCAAAGCTTGTAGTTTGCTGTTTGTCTTATTCTATGGAGTAATGAATATAAATGCAATAAACCACTTATGAGGATGATTTTGAACTCAATTTGGGCCTTTCCAGTCTAAGAAAATAGTTCAGGGTACCAACTTTTCTGCTTCATTTGGATTTACAAGATTTGGTGAGGGGGCAGAAGATGGAGGTCAGGGGCAGGGCTCTCAACTACTACACACAAAGCCCTAAGCTACACCGCCCGCCACCCCCAGTAACAGAGAAAAAAAGAGGATGTGAGGCCAATACAAAGGTGAAGGTGTTTCCAATGTGGCATCCCTTCAGGAATCCTTGCCTCGGCTCTCCAAAGAGGCTCTCATCTAGGAACAGGGAACAACAGAAGGTCATGGGCTGAGATTGTAACAACCAGGCCACCAAGACAACTGCCGCTTGGGTCTGGAGAGTTGGTGAGCAGTTCACAACACCTAGTAACTGCAGCTCCAAAGGATCTGAGGCTCCCTTCTGACCTCTTTAAGGATCTGCACACACACACGCACATACACGCACGCACACACACACACACACAAACACACACACACACACAAACACACACACACACGACAACAATAAAACAAATCTTTAAGGCAAGTGTAGCCTCAATCACAATCCCCTGTAACATCGCAGTGATGGGCTGTCTGATGCCCAGCTCAGAGCCTTGGCAATAATAACAACTGTGTGGTTGGATACTTGGGGACAAAATAAAACCGGGTCCAGTCGAGGCAAGCAGGCCGGGACCGGACTAAAATACTAACAAAGGGATGTGGATGTTGAGATACAGGCAGATAACGAAGTGGGCTCTGTTGCGGGACTTGGTACTGATTAGCTCAGCACAGGATTCCAGGGCTCCTCTCTACTCAGCTCCTCTCTCCCCATCCAAATCACAAGGGGCCAGAGTAGAGGTAAAGAAAAGGACTGGAGCTGACATCTTGCCTAATTTAAACTCTGCTCACAAAGAGACCAGAGAACAGAAGGAGGGGTGGAAATCAAGAAAGTAAATGTCAGCCCTTACAGTTGGTCAGAAGCCATTAGCCAGGCAGAGGCTCCAATTAGAAACCATTGAATTAGCACAGTAAAAGAGGAAAGAAACAGGACCGAGCACAGCGGGGGAGGTTGGAGAAAGTGAGGTACGAGGCAGAGATCAATAGAGGATTACCATAAGATGAGCAAATGACAGAAGCCAGCAGATGTCTTCCACATAAACAGGGCAGCCGGGCCAGAAACCCTTCTTAAAACGTGCACACAGTTCCTCGGCCCTCTCAGATCCTGTCTTGTGGACTATTTTGGAAGAGATTCCTCCCTTTTGCTTGAACCAATAGACAAATGGACAGCTTTCAGCCACTTGTGGGCTGGGGGGTTGGAATTCATTGGAACACACAGAGAAGGGAGTGGCTCCTTTACACAGTGCGGGGAGGTCGCATTCTGTTTCCTGCGTGAAGCTACTTGAACAGAGATGGAAATACACCTGTTGGTGAAGGTGAATCACATAGACACGTTTCTCTTCAAAGCACTAATAATTATTTAATTTCACATACAGTACTTGTCAAGGCCAAGTCTTTCTTACACATTTTTAGTTTAACAAAGTCTCATTTTCTTGTCCAAAGAGAGATCAAGGTTCCTTCCCTTTCTTCTAGCTTGAAAGGCTTCATTCAGATCAAGACACTTAAAAGCCTGTGATTGGCATGTGCTCCTGATCCCACACTGAAAAAGAAAATGAAGTCACCCTATTTTAGGACTGTCAGGGCCCAGGGGCACACAAGGCGCAGAACATCTGTTTTCAGAGAGTGGTTGCCACTCCTGGCATTCAAGGTCCACCCTTGCAAACAGGTGTGCAATGAGGGTTGCCAGTTAAAATGCAGAAAACCTAGTTAAGTTGGAATAGTTAGGGTCGACTAAAAAATCATTTACTGACTGAAATTCAGATTTAAGAGGGTGCTCTCTCTATATTTTTTATTAACCTATTGATTTTATGTCAAAAAGAAATAGCCGCCCTAACCCATCAAGTGGAAGGGCTTGCACGCAACATTTGTCTGCACGTGTCTCTGTGAAGTGAGCACGAGCAAACCTCCCTCACAGACGATCCAGGAAGCCAGGGATTACAGGGTTTTAGGAACTGTGATGCAGAGTCATACAGGAAGAGGCAGCCTGAGATCTACCCTAGGTCTGACCAACTCCCAGATGCGACTGAAGAGTCAAGTGAAAGAGACTAGGACGGCTCAAGAGAGCCCTTGCTTGAACGCCAGATTGAGACAGATCCAGGTCTCAAGCAGAAGAGATGGCTCAATGGTTGTGTCCTGCTCTTCCAATGGACCCAGTTCCGGTCCCAGGACTCATGTTCTGTGGCTCACAACTACCAGTAATAATAATTTAAACAAACAAACAACAACAACAACAAAAAAGGTTTCTTGGAAGACCTTGAAGTCTTTGAAGGATTTGAGAGGAAAACGAAAGGACTAGAGTAATATTTGGAAGATTTTAGTTTGACCACAGACTACAAAATGTCAAGGAATCTGGCAGTGAGGACCCTGCCCAGTCCTCCCTTCTGTGAGGATGGAGGGCACCCAAGTCCAGAAGCCGGACCTTCGCTTTGTGTTTATTCTACGTCTATGAGTGTTTTGCCTACTTGAATGTTTGCGCACCATGTGCATGCAGTGCCCTTGGGGGCCAGGAGAGGGTGTCAGATCCCCTGGAACTGGAGCTCCATATGGTTGGGGGCCTTCTGGAAGAGCACCCTGTCCTCTTACCCACTGAGCCATCTTCCCTGTCCCATAATCCAACTCTGAGCTACAAGGAGGGTTAGAGCAGGAAAGATACAGATCACGAAAATCCAGATAGATGGCAAATCTGGTTACTCAAGCATTCCATGTTTGTGATGGCTGGTCTTACGTCAGCTTGACACACAAGCTAGAGTTATCTGAAAAGAGGGAACCTCAGCTGAGAAAATGTTTCCATAAGATCCTGCTGTAGGGCATGTTTTAAATTAGTGATTGATGAGGGAGGGCCCAGCCCATGGTGGGTGGTGCCATCCCTGGGGCTGGTGGTCCTGGGTTCTATAAGAAAGCAGGCTGAGCAAGCCAGTAAGCAGCACCCCTCCATGGCCTCTGCATCGATTCCTACCTCCAGGATCCTGCTCTGCTTGAGTTCCTGTCCTGACCTCCTTCAATAACGAACAGTGCTGTGGAAGTGTAAGCAGAATAAACCCTTTCCTCCCTAATTTGTCTTTTGGTCGTGGTGTTTCCTCACAGCAATAGAAACTCTAAATAGACAATGTTCCTCTCTCTCATCCCATGGGTTGTGGATACATCGATGTTTATCTAGTCACAGACAAAACAGCAAAGCATCATGGTTAAGAGAAAAAAACTTCACAGATTTCAAGGCAAGTGCTAAAAATATAAAACCCTTACAGGCGAGCAGGCTCACATCTTCCTGGCTTTGGGTTAGGCACTGGTTTCTTAGTTATGAACTCGAAAAACAATAAACAAAAGAAAAATAAATATGTTGTCTAATGTGTCCACCTAAATAATAACTAGAGAGGGATTACATAAAAAAGCAATGATATTTATTTGGAATGACAAAGAATTGCAGTGGGAATGCATGGCCACAGTAAACTGTAGGCATAAGCTAGGACTGTGAGGCAAGAAGTATTTAGAGTCAAAGATAAAAATGCTCCCTGGACAGGAAGTGGACCGGCCCAGGAATCCAGACGCAGAAGTTGGCTCAGCTCTCTGGAGGTGGGTCCGTTCCTGTGTTCTGTCAAGAGCACACTGTGGAAATTGTTGCACTCTTGGAGAACGTGACAGACAAGCTATGTTTCAGAAATCTGTGCAGACGTTGTGAGCACGGTGTATGTGAGCACACAGAAGTGTTTTCTGAGGTGCATACCCTCCATGCTCTGATTTTGTTGGTGTCTCACAAGAGTGATTTCATCTTTGAACCCCTACTTTAGTGCCTGATCATATTCCAGTCTAGGGAGATTCCCATTTTGTTCATCCGCTCGTCAGTTGATAGATGGGGTTTCTCTCGGATGACAGCTCTGCCTGCTGAAAGTGAAGGACTGTACACTTGAAGTGGCCGCTTTGTATGGCATCTGGATCAGCTACCCATTAAATTTGTCTTTCAAAGGACAGGAAGCCAGGTGCTGCACAGTCACAGCTAGGCTAGCCTGGGCAAAATAGCAAAACTGCATCTCAAAAAACAAATGATAGCTGGGTTTGGTGTCAGATGCCTTTAATGCCAGCACTTGGAAGGCAGAGGCAAGCAGATCTCTGTGTATTCAAGGCCAGCCTGGTCTACACAGCAAGCTCCAAGCTAGCCAGGGCTAAACAATGACGCCCTATCTTAACACAAATAAGTAAATAATAAATAGATGTTTATTTAGCATTAGTTGAACAGAGGCTTTTATCCTCCCTTGGACACAAACCAGCCTTCTGATTCTAATTTCCTTGTATAGAAAATCAGTGCTATTATAACGCCTATTTCACGAAATTGCTGAGAGGAGTAAATGGAACAACTTATGTAAAGTACTTAGCGCAACTCCAGGCCATCACAAGCTCTTTGTTGAGGTTGCTTATCCTAGTGAGGTTGGACGAGTTCCAGCTCTGGCATGTGATCACAGATTACCCCGACTCCTGGCACCTTCCGTCACACAGCGTAGCTAACCTCTGAAGTTGGAAATGTGCAAATGCATAGCCTTCCCAGAAACATACCTGTCAGATGAACTAACATACAGTTCGGTTACAAACCCCAGCCAGGAGATAGCCAGGGATTAACACTGTTGGAGTTTTGGGACATGCTCAGTACAGGTATATAGAGAATATCTCTTTCTGGTAGATGCCCATGAAGCTGTTTCAGGCAGGAGTGTGACTTACTTCAGGCTTCACAGTCTGGACCAGAACAGCCAGGAGATGTCAGGATTTCCACAGCTTTCACCTTGTTTGTTCTTCTGTTTAAGTGATCACGGAAGCTCAGTACCTACATTTCCGTGTGCAGATCAGGCTGAGCAAGCATAGCTTCTATGAGGGGACTTGCTACCTGCATGGGCTGGGCATTGATGTGATAGCCAACAGCAGAAGAGGGATGCATAAGTAACCGCTGTCACAGTTTCCATTTCTTCTGCTGGTCCCTGTCTTTTATTTTTTGAGATGTGTAGCTCAGGTTGACCGAGTGCTGGCATGACAGGCGTGTCCATGCCCCGCCCTCTGACTCTTAACAGTTTAAATGAGGAAAGCAAGTCCAGAGAAGACAAACAAAGGAGTCTGAATCTCAGACAGGGGGAATGCCTCAGTGTTAAGAATAATTGCAGGGCCCTTTAGTCCCAGCTCTTGGGAGGCAGAGGCAGGTGTATCTCTGAGTTCAAGACCAGCCTGGTCTACATAAGTGAGTTGAGTTCAGGACAGCCAGAGCTACACAGTAAGCCCCTGTCTCAAAAAGGGAGAGAGAGAAAGAGAGAG
>JAQHUG010000098.1:5163624-5188725 GCA_028555095.1 Dicrostonyx torquatus
ACACACACCCACACAGACACACACCCACACAAACACGCCCATAGACACACCCGCCACGACCACACCCAGACACACCCACACAGACACATCCACACACAGACATACCCCCACATCCACACCCAGTCACAGCCACACCCACATAGACACACCCACCCACACTCACAGGCACACTCCCACCCCCCACACAGACACACCCACACAGACAGACACACACAGACACACCCCCACACAGACACACCCCCACAGACAGACACACCCAGACACACCCCCACACAGACACACCCATACCACCCTTCCTACGAACTTGGCTCAGGTTAGGTCTTATGTGTGAGGACTCACACAGTGTGGGACCTTTGTGACTGGCACATTTCACTCATCATAGCATCCCCTGAGTTTATTGTGAGCTCAGTGCCAACTCGAGAACTTAGTGCTCGGCACACAGGGGAATCCTTCATTCTCACAAGGAGCGGGTGCAGTGAGGACTGGAATCTGGGTCTCTAGAGTGCCTGTCCAGAGCACGCTGCCCCGCCCTGCCCTCTTGGGACTCCATAGAAAGGTCTTCCTCTTCAGTGGTGTGAGAATGAGCAGTGTATTCTTCCCAGCAACAATACGGTCCTCACTCACAAACACACCAAGTGCCCCTCTCCCTCTGTGCTCATTGGCTGCCCAAGGTCCCTCTTGGAAGAGGGAAAGGAGCTATCCCTCTAGTCAGAACAGTAACATCCTAATCTGCATTCTTCTGCCCCCTCCCCACAGCACTTTTAACTCCAAAGACAATTTTAAGAACCGCTCTCTAGGAACGGAAGCTGTCACACTAACCCTTGTTGCCAGGCAATGGAGAGCAATGTCCTCATCCAGGCCTATGCCTAAAATTCTTCCCCGCGCTCTCCAGACATTGATGTATTAGCTTGCGCAGCGTTTAGGAGACTCCATGTGCAGGAGCAATCTTGGGAGCTGCTTTTCTGTCCTTTTCTGTGGAGGAGCAGCCCTGGCCCAGCCTCTTCACTTCCTGCTCATGCTCATCTCTGCCCAAAGGACCAAGAAGAAAGTAGCTCTGTGCTGTGTACCCAGAGGCGGGGACGCCCCAGATGACCTCCTTCAAGGGTGCTTTGCATGTCCAGGCAATGTCGCTTCACACCAACCATGGTTTGTCTCTCACCTGAGTATCTGTGGGGAACTTTTCTCCCAGCCAATCACTCAGTAGCTAAGGACTCCCTTGGTGTGCGTGCGTGTGTGTGTGTGCGTGTGTGTGTGTGTGTGTGCGTGCACACACACACATGAAGATGCCAGAGGTTGGTCATGGATATATTTCTGTATCACTTCTCAATCTTGTTTTTGAATAGGGTCTCTCACTGAACCTGGATCTATTGACTGGCCATTGATCCCCCAGGATCATCCCATCTCCTCCTGCCCTCAGTCCTGGAGTTGCAGGTGTCCCCACCATATGAGGCTTCTTACATGGATGCTGGGAGTTGGAACGCAGGTCCTCACGCTTGCACAGGAAATACTTTACACCCCCACCCCAAGTATCTCCTTATCCCCCAAACTGTCTCCCTACCCCCAAACCATCTCTCCATTCTCCCAAGCCATCACCCCACCCCCAAACCATCTCCCCACTCCCAAACCATCTCCCCACCCCCAAACCATCTCCCTACTCCCCAAACCATCTCCCCACTCCCAAACCATCTCCCCACCCCCAAACCATCTCCCCACTCCCAAACCATCTCCCCACTCCCCAAACCATCTCCCCACTCCCCAAGCCATCTTCCAACCCCAGCGCTTTCTTATTTTAGTTTTGGGTAAGTTCTGGCTTCAAAAAAGAATCAGGTTTAATTTTACTTCAATTCCTCGAATCAACGACACTTTCCTTTTTTAGTTGTGTTTTCTTTTCTTATAGTTGCTGGGATGGAAGCTAGGGCCTTACACATGCTAGGCAACACTCTGCCGCTGAACTACATCCCAGCAGCTCAACAAGAATTCCCCTTAGGGGGCTGTGGGGGTGGTAGGGAGGGAAGAAGAGGGAGATTAAAATAAAGACAGCACCACAAACACAAATAACCCTTCTGGATGTAGAGATGCACCAGCAGCCTCTATAGATCCGGACAATGTGGTCTGACACCTCTCTATTTATGACTGGCAATGAAAATAACTTGGGTCTTAACCAATTATTTTAAAAGGTAGCACAGAATTTCTGTGAATATATATATATATATATATATATATATATATATAAACCCAAAAACAAAAACAAAAATAGAGCCTTTAAGAATTTGTTCCATCTGCCAGCCTGTACACTGGCTGGCTGGAGATGTAGACAGCACAGACTCACAGCACGGCCTCACTGCCCTACATGGAGAGCAGAGGCCAGGCTCCTGTGTGCCATGCCATGACCCGGATTCTGCTGCTTCAGCCAGTGTTCCCCATACCTGGTCACCATCAAGGAAAACACTCTAACTGGATGGCAGGTCTGGCCCTGAGACAGGCAGTAGAGGTGACCTCTACAGACATGAACACAACCAAGACCCTGGGGATGGCCGCCCTTCCAGGCTGAGACTGCAGGGTGGAGGCCACCAGAAAGTCCTGTGTGGGCTCTGATTTTCCTCAGATATGCTGGCGATAGCCATGCTTGGATTTTCTTATGGTAGCTGAAAAACTAGCAGCTAGAAAAGACAAAAGATGGAAGGCTTGGCTCCGGCCTTCATTGACTTGTAGATTGCCCAGGAAGCGATGCTTTTGACTCCAAAGCTGGTAAGATGGTATTCAGGTGTGGCTGACAGGATGTGCCCCGGAAAAGGAATATCAATAGGGAATTCCTCCTGAGTTGGAGGAGGATTCAGAGCTTTTTGGTAGAGAATAAACAAACGCGGGTAATGCTTGGTGGACAAGAAGTCCTGAGCCGCCCTTGAACGATCATAGAGTGAAGTGTCTGATTCTTCCACGTGCCTCCGAAACACACTTAGGGCAAAATACCAGGTTCTATGTTGGGGTGATGGTCCTCGACAGTCCTGAAGACATTTGTCCACTTTCAGGGTTTCTCTTCGAAGGAATAATTAGAGGCAGGATCTGGGTCATAATCTTGCGGTTTCAAATGTCTGTTTGATTTGGAAAGCGCTCCAAAGGGAACAGGCTCTTTCTGGAGTGAGTGCAGAGCTCAAATTGACAAGACATGGAGAGACTGTGAGACACAGTTCTCCACCCAGGAGAGTTCTTCACACTCTGCAAGGAGACAGTGGGACCGTCAGGACTGGAAAAGTACTGCTCCCACCCATGCCTAGGAGTTAGCTCTGAACAGGAAAAGAAGAAACCCGCATGCTGACTTCCTCCTATTACTGTGAACAGCCTTGGTATTTGATTTGGCCAAAGCTCAAAATCTCAATGCCATGTCTTCTTCAGGGTCATTGCATGGCTGAAGGTGAAATGGGGGTGACCGGTGGCTCTCTGAAAGCATGAGGCACCAATGTCCTGTTTGTTGCACACCTGGACTCCAGATGTGCTGCAGGAAGGGGACACAATTAAAAACGCATACTGTCCATGTGGGAGGCAGGAGGAAGCCTGGTGTACTGTGTCTTTTGAGACGAGGCAAAGGCCTCTTTCTCACAGGTCTCCAGGACTCTGAGACACCGTGTGCCCTCCGAAGGGGTGGGTTTGACAGTGCAGAATCACTCTGAAAGTAGTGTCCCCCAGAAGATCCCCAATACAGGAAAATGATGCTGGTGGCTGTTATGCATCTGGGAGGGGACCCTTTTGGCTGGGGTTACACTTTTCATCTGCCCAGGACCTAGCTGGTATCTAGTGTATGGTTCTTCCCCACTCCCACATTTGAATTTTCTCTTCCTTCATGAAGAACCTCCACAAGCATAGCTGATATTGTTACAGTGTGGACAGTTTACGGACAGGACAGAAGCGGAGAAAGTGGCGTCCTATGCATCAGCCAAGGGGCAGCCAGAATAAAGTATGTAGATTCTAGGGTAACAGTCAGTGCTATGCCTGCATATTTCTCCCAATCACTAGGGAAAGTAGAGCCTGAGAAAGAGGGTTGTAAAAGACATGGGCCCTTAATAAACATCCAGGACACAATGTTGGGATATTCTTAAGCTGAGGAGTTAGAGGTGTCTCCTCCCCACCGCCCTCGTCTCATAGCTCAGTTGCAGCAATGCTTCCTGCTGACTCCAGGGTCCCCGGGAGCTGCCTTCTACCTGCTCCCCAGCGGTTGTCACAGCCACTGTGTAGAATCCTTTGAGGCTATCTCTGCATGTGGTAGTGCTGCCTCAGTATCTGCTGGATGAGCAGCTCCCAGATCCTGGCATTGCCAGGGTCCCACACTCCCCAAATCGCTCAGACTTTCAGCTACATCTCCTGAGGTTGCCCCTTTTTAGAGCCCTGCCCCAGCTGACTCAGGGGTGGCAATGGAAACTGACATGAAGACAACCAGAGAGAGGGAGACATTGTAACCTAGGTGGCTACGACTTCACAGCAAGAGTTCCCACCTCTGCTCCTGGGTTCTCAGAATCTAGCTATGTGCTGCTGCACCTACTACTGCTGATTCTAGAAAGTTCCTTGTTTATGCTTTGGCAAGTGCCAGTTTGACCATGATGACCTTGAAGACTCCATTATCTGAATCCTTCCTTCCTTGGTGGCCACACCTCACCACTCCTTCGCTCTTGCCCCCCAGTCTCTCCATCACCAGTGTCACTGTGGAAATGCTGCACTCTCCTGGGATAACTTCTTTCACCTACTTTCACCCCCCTTTCTTTGGACTGACTCTTCCTCACCCTTCCTCCCCAGCCATGGCATCATGTTCTTCAAGAAGTTCCCACACAGCCGGGTGGTGGCGCACTCCTTTAATCCCAGCACTCGGGAGGCAGAGGCAGGTGGACCTCTGTGAGTTCGAGGCCAGCCTGGTCTACAAGAGCTAGTTCCAGGACAGGCACAACTACCCCCAGACAGTCTGCACCACCATCAAACAACATTACCCTTGTAACTGTCTCTTGACTTCTCCATCCCAGCACCTCTCTGTGCTCCTTGGGAGCAGGAGATGTATCTTCTGCTGATTCTATTTGTCATCTATCACAAGCGCCCAGGATTGCAAATCAGTTACTGAATTTGTATCTCTTGGGTGTCTTCCAGAGACAGGCTCCTCCCCGCTCCCTGGAAACTTGTCTCGGCACACCCAGGCTCCTGAGAGACTTATCCCTCGCCTCCCTCTATCCTGAGTCCTGTCAGTGTCTATTAGAGACAGGAAAACCCAAGGTGTCTTCTGTCACAAACCATGCCTCCTCTGACACCTGATAAATGAGTTTCCTCTCCACATGCCAAGCAATTCTGATGCCACACTCCCCAGCAGACACCAGCTGATTGTCCTGATGCAGTTCTGACACTGTCTCCCTGGGGAGAGGAAGAGATGCCACAGGTGGGAGCTCAGGCCCAGCGTGACCTCTCCAACTGTCAGGATGTACAACCTGCGCTTCTGTTCAGCTGGGCTCAGGAGCAAGGACCATGGCTGCTTTTCCTACTCCTTGCTTGGACCTGCAGGTGACATATGGGAAACTAAAAACGATTTACAAATTTGGCATCTCTGCCTCTATTTTGCACCTGTCTTCTTTGCTCTGGGTATTTCTGTTCACCTTAGGTTCCAGGAACAGCGGATCTGACCGAGAAACATCTTGTGACTGGAGTGGACAGGAGTGGAATCCACCCCCAGGCAGCCATGGCTTTCTTCTTTCAACAAGGCCCACTTGACTAAATCTGAGATAATAACCAACCAGGCCTCACTCTGACTGAGGCTAATGAGCCATTTATGCCTTTTGTCCCTGCTTCGGTCTGCCCCTCTGTGCTGATTCAAGTTCCTTCCTGATCTTCACCATCACTTCCCATTTGTTTTTTTGTTTGTTTGTTTTTGCTCATTTGTTTTGTTTTTTGTTCGTTGTTATTTTTGTTTTTACATAAGATTTCACTCTGTGGTCATGGCTAGCTTGGAACTTGCCATGTGCACCAAATATTTGGCTTTTAGACAAATGACTGAACCTGATTTTGGGGGGACCCTCTGTCCGGCTGGGCATCAGGGTGCGACACTGTCTCAGAACAAGCAGCAAGCGGGTTGAGGTGGAGGTCTGAGCTGCTGCTGGCCAGCGAAGAAGCCCTAGAGTGACAAATCGGGAAACTAGGTCATGCGTACTTTTTATAAACCGGATTCTGATCTGTAAGAACCAACTGGTGCGTGCACGAATGCACACACACAGAGGCACGCACTCTGGCAGCTTCTTAGGGGTGTTTCCTTCATTCTGTTTATTCCTTGTCCAGTGCCCTTCTCCCTTATCTGTACTATAAAGGGTGTTAAAACCAAAAGCTCTTTTCCCCAACCTTCCTCGCTGCTCTGGATTACAAATATAACATGGAGCTGGTGATGAGCTGTAGATAATCCTTTACGTCCTGACTTAAATGCAGGTCTGGTAGCCCGAGCAGAACTTGCTGCAGCAGTAGTAAGGTACCAGGCCAATGTCTGTGAGTCAGCCTTTCTCCTCCTCCTCCCCCTCCTCTTTTTTCAAGACAGGATTTGTTTGTATAGTCCTAGCTGTCCTGGAGCTCACTCAGTAGAACAGGCTGGCCTCAAACTCAGAAATTCTCCTGCCTCTGCTGGGATTAAAGCCATATGCCACCACACTTGACTTGCACGTCTTTTTAAAATTGTGTGTGTGTGTGTGTGTATGGGTGTTTTGCCTGCATGTATATCTGTGCATCATATGCATGTGGTGCCCATGGAGACTAGAGAAAGGTGTCATACCTTAATAGGTATATTAGTATGAACTTTTTCATACTACTAATAATAATAGTGAATAATAGAGTGAATACTCATGAGGTATTATTTATGGACAATTTACATTGGTATAGATTCTTGTATATTTATACAAGTTTAAATTCTATTTGTTATATTGAATACGCTCCTATTTCTGTTTACAATATTTGTACACCTATACAAAGTTATTTTTGTCAGATTGTATGCATGCATGTTTCTACTTCTGTTTAAGACATTTTGTATACTGATACAACTTTTAGGATATATTTATCATATTGCATTATATATTTCTACCTCTGATCAAGATACTTATACATTATTTACATTTTGAGGTCATTGTCCTTATTTACTGCACAATTGTTTAAAGAGTGTTTAAGCCAGGCGGTGGTGGCGCACGCCTTTAATCCCAGCACTCGGGAGGCAGAGGCAGGTGGATCTTTGTGAGTTCGAGACCAGCCTGGTCTACAAGAGCTAGTTCCAGTACAGAGAAACCCTGTCTCGAAAAACCAAAAAAAAAAAAAAGAGTGTTTAATATTTTTGATATGAAGTCTTAGTTTTTAAGTTATACAGGTATTAAGTCAATAGTCATTAATGTTTGTTATACTTATAGTCAGACTAATTAGGTTCTTTAGATACATAGAGATTGTATTCTGTATAGATAGGTAATCTTCAACCACTTCAAAGATCTATAAAATGTGGCATTTAAATAACTTAGGGTTCTGTTGACATGAGACACGATTGCTCCTGGAAGCACCAATCTATTCCCAAGAAAACATTGAGCACTGAAGACACTCCACTTGGAGTTTGTTTTCTTCTTGGCACAACTGGCCTTTGGGCAAGAAACTGCCCATGCCTCAACTACTGACAAAGTATATAGTGTCTGGACTGGATAAGCAGGATACAAGAAAAAAAAAGACTTCCAAACCTTGCTAAGACAGGGTAAGATGGTTCTGAAAATTTTCCTGCCTCTGAAAGTGGTCTGTCAGTTACTCTAGGCCAAAGTTGGTTGTTTAAACATTGCAAATGAGACTTTGGGTAACTATTCAGGCAGCCAGTTGTCTCTGTCATCTACTGCACGATTTGGAAGCTGCTTGATTGCACTTCCTGCCTACTCAAGTAATAGTATCTCCCTTCTCAGGCCTTCTATGGGGTTGAAGATTAGATAGTCGTAGTTACTGTCCTCTTATGATTTAGCCGAGCCATTTCTAATGCAAGACTTAGGACAGAATATTTATTAAAACATTTAGCACATGTTCCTTGCTTAATATTGTTTGTGCCGGTTGTAATCCTAATCTTATACTTGATATCTGTTCCTAGTGTATATAGTTGTATTGGGTTTGGAACTCTCATTTAGATAAAAGGGGAAGTGATGGGGAATCTCCTTCAGCCAATGATCATTAAGAGGCTGTACTAGGTTGAGGCATTACCTTTTGGGTACCCAGAGAAAACCGCTGGCCTGCCCAGCTCTCACTCTCTTGTTCCCACATTCCACACCTTGAGGTTGGACTTCTTGTTCCTGTTCTGTGAGTTTTCCCCTTACAATAAAAAATAATAATTGGAATCTTTTGGAGCTAGTTTGGGATTATTTGATTTGTGCCTCCCCCCTTTTTTATGCATTCAGCTATAATATCTGAAACTGGAGTTGCAGGCAGTTGTCAGCCACCATGTGGGTACTGGAAGTCAAACCTAGGTCCTCCGGAAGAGCAGCCTATGTTCTTAACCACTGAGTCAACTCCTCAGTCCCTCTTCTGTGGCCATAGAATAGCTGTTGTGTGCATCTCTCAATATTTCAAAAATGTAGTTATTTTCAATTCTTAGAGATTTATTTTTACATGTATGGGTGTTTTGCCTGCATGAATGTCTTTGTACTGTGTGTGTGTGTGTGTACAATACCTGCAGAGGACGTTGACTCTCCTTGGGACTGGGAAATTGAACCTAGGTCCTAGCAGTAAGTTGTTGGGGATGGAGCTATTAGACTAATTAGCAGCTGAACTCTCTCTTACTGCCCAAGCTGCTTTGAGCAAAAGGACTGTAAGTCTAACAGCTACCTGGACTACCCTTAAGCCAACACCAGTCATCTCAAATACTCCATAGATGTCTTGGGATTACTATGCAAAAGACAGCAGCTGAGAGGCAGAGCCTCAGCTGGAGTCAGACTTGTGCAATTACTAAGCCTAGAAGAACCATTTCCAACTTGGCCACAGGTGGCACACTTATCCAGCGGAGGGTTTACTATGACTGAAGGGAAGCTCATGATTGGTCCCAAACACAAGCCTCAAAGACTGATTAGTGCTACACACCAAGCTGTGACTGCCCAAATGAATGGCTGTGACTGGTCTAATCCATTCCCGGATATGTAAGCAGACTCCTTAAAGCTCGCCTAGTGCACTGACCGAGGGACATTCCTGTGTCACCTATCCTGATAAAGCAGTTTCTGGGAAATAAAATATCATCTGGAGGGAGGCCCCTTAAGACTCAAAAAGTCCTAAGTTGAAAGGTCCCTTCAGGAAGGAGCCCGGAAGCTTGTATGAGACTCGGGAAGTATACAGACTTCACTGTCTGGAAAAACTAAAACCTACAAGATTCAAGATAGAGAAGAAGCAAACCGAGCAGGGTGGTGGTGGCCCATGCCCTTAATCTCAGCACTTGTGAGTTTGAAGTCACCCTGGTCTACAGAGTGAGTTCCAGGACAGCTCAGGTTTGGAAAACCAAGAAGAGAGAGAGACAGACAGAGAGAGAGAGAAAGAGAAAGAGGGGAAGATGAAGGAGAAAAGAAAGAAGCAGTAGTAAACCACAAAACCACAGGTGGAGATGGGAAGCAGAGCTGCCTGGAAGACACTGACCCACTAAACTATCTGGGCTGTCCTCAGAACACTCAGGGTTGCAGCTTTTCTGAGTTGCCTCTCGCAATGGGGTGGGCTTTCCAATGGGGAAGCTGCCTTTGAGTAACCCTGTTCCTGTAAATGATCCCAATAAACCTATTGGTTTACCAAGGTGGATTCTGGTGTCTGTCATCAGTCCCTACCTAGTCTCCCACAACACCTGGTACTGTGTATAGGTGAAAGAGACTAATCCCAAGTGGTCTTTCCTTGCCTACTTTCAGAAGTGCAGGCCACACTGGATATGAGGAAGCAGCACGGTGGCCGTGAAGATGGCAGCAGTGTGACAATCATGGAGGCAGTATGACTTTAAGGAGCACCAGATACACTCACCCCTAGACAGGGGCTTGATCCCAGAGACTTCGCACCAGCCTGATCTTTTGGGTCATAAGCACTACCCATGGCTTAGAGCTGAAGATCCACACCTTACTGGGCAGCATGGTGGAGCAGACCCCGCTGACAGGGGCAAGGGAGAGCCTGTCCTGTCCTGAGAACTTGTACATGGAAGATCTGGCCCTGCCCCCCATCTACCCATCTGCATCCCCTGCCCCTCACTGCCAGAGGTAAGTGGAGGAGCTGACCCTGACAGGTCAGGAGAACTGTTCCTGTTCATCACCAGCTGCAGCACTCAGGAGAGCGGGCCCTGCACCTCACCTGGACAACACAGTACAGCTGGCCCTGATAGTGTAGGTGTGGGAGAGCCAACCCTGAGGGTATGAAAGCAGTAGGACCTGTCCCAACCCTTGCTCATCCGCTGCTGCAGGGGTGAACTAGCTGGGGCGATGCAGGAGAGCTCACCCTGGTCGTGAAGACAGGAGAAAACTGGTAGGCAACCACCCAGGCCCAGAACCAGGGCTATGTGTTGGCTCATCCCAATATCCACCCCATCTGTGATCTGCTGGAGCACGTGAAGAGACTGGTCCTGCAGACCCAAAGCTGCAGGACCTCTATGACACAGGACAACAACATGACATCCAAGAGGAGTCCAGCGAGGGCCCAATATTGAGAGTGTAACAGAAACCCAGAGGCCTCGAACCAGGCCATTGACTCTGCAATGAACACTTGCAAATAAAGATGTGTGGACTAAAGGGTCACACTGCAGATGAGAGTTTCCTTTTTCTTTTTTTTTTTAATTTTATTTTCTTTTAAATTTTATTTTATTTTATCCTGTGCTGGGAGGTTGCAAGGGCAGAGGGCAGATACAAAGGGATGGGGAGATGAGGAATGGGATCAAGATGCATGACATGAAATCCACAGAGTCAAAAGTTAAATTAGGAAAAGCAGCAGTGTCCACCAGGGGACACTGCCCAATGCTGTGTGAGCCACTGTCATCTGGCACTGCCCCACATCCCAGGCTTCCAGCTACAGCTGCTGAACAGCTTGACCACATCTGGCAGCCTCAGAGGCAGCCTTAGCGGCTAGCAGCTGTTTCTGATACTGGCCACTAGGCTTGGGAATAACCAGCTTACTTACCACGAGAACCTGGTTCTGGAGCTCGGTGCCCTGGCTTCACAGCCCAAAATGCCCACTTGATTGAGAAAGAAGGGTTGGGGAAGGCCTTGACAGGACTGCTTGACCGCTGAAGAAGTGTTTGTCTGCAGAAGTCTAGGACCCATCAGGTGGTTCTGGTATGGCAGTGTGGCCTGGGACCGCCTGCTGATCCACCTACAGAACCTATCTGCTTATAGGGATCCCACCTCGGGGGGTGTCCAGGTCTGAGTGGCCCTAGCTACATTGAGGCCCAGTTGCTGGATGACTCCCTAGGTATCTGGCTTCCAAATGCTGTCCTAAGAAAGGCGTGTACTGAGTTATCCGTCCTGCTGGCAGCCATGGACAGCTGAAGGAGCAGCTGAAAGTCCAGCAGTGACCAAGAAAAGAAAAGGGGACAGAAAGAAGAGAGATGACAAGAAAGCAGGGAGCTGATTAAATCTGTGAAGGTGCCCAAGAGGCGAGCCTGCGGGCTCCGGCCGCAAGAGTCCCAGAGAGCTGTGAAGTCTTGGGAGCTGAGGGTCTTAGACTGAGGTGTAATACCGGCTGGCCTCGGAAGAGCTGTCCTCCCATCTACCCGAGATTCCTCTCCAGGCAGCATAGAAGTAGCTAGCTCATGGATGACGACAGTATTTTCTGCAGCTGATCCATCTAAATAAGATCCTATTTACTTGTTTTCAATAATATTTCACATTTTAAGTTCTAGACTTTTTATGATTTATGTTTTAAGTCTAATAAGACTTAGTAGAGTTTTGTGTTCCTTGCAGTATACATAGTATATACAGTATGTCATTTTTTAAAATTTTATGTCACAAACTAGAATCACCTGTGAAGCAGGAACTGCCTCCATCAGATTGGCCTGTGGGCTTGACTGCGGGACCCATTTTCTTGGTTAATGGTTGATGCATGAGGGCTCAGTATAGTGTGGGAAGTACCAATTCTATGCAGATGGTCCTGGGTTAAATAAGAAAGCAGGCTGAGGAAACCAGTGAGTGACATTCCTCTTGGGCTCTGCCTCAGTTCCTGCCCTGACTTCCTTCAATAATGAATTGTGATGGGGAAAGTTAAGCCAGACTAACTGTTTCCTCCCCAGGTTGTCTTTGGTCAGTGTTTTACCATAGCAAGAGAAAGCAAACTAAGACAGGTGACAGCATCTCACTATACGGCCCAGGCTGGCCTAGAACTCCCGGGCTCCTGAGATCTCCTGTCTCAGCGTCCCATGTAGCTGAGACCGCATGCACACCGCACACACCTGGTTAGTATAGCTTTTAAAAAATTATGTATTTCTCATTAGCAAATTAATACACAGTTTGTAGAAATCTTTAAATTTTTTTTTTGTTGCAAAAACAAAGAGTCTTTATTGCAAGTTAACTTGGATCCCTCCGTCTATCTAGAGCTGCAGCAGCAGCAGTGGCGATGGCAGCAAATAGCAGCAACAGGAGCAGAGTAGGAGAGACCCCGAGTGGTGTGAGGAGGAGAGGGCTTGGGGAATTCCAAGCCTATAGGATTATGATTGACTGTCCCCCCATGGGGTGAGAGGGATTTTCAAGTCTACAGGTTTGTGAATGGTTGCCCCCTCATGGGGTGAGGGAAATCCCAAGCCTTGGGATTGGCTGCCCCATCAGGGCAAAGATCTAGGAAAGGTCATGGTACATCTCTAGACTAGAGGTTACTACTTCCCTACTCAGGGATTGGTTGGTTGTGTGTCAGGGACAGAAATGGCTCTGATTTTAGGGCTAAACTGTGTTTCTTTCCTTGGTTTTTCTTTTCTTTTTCTTTTTTTCACATTATAATGCACAAATTTATTGAACTAAATGGAGTAGGAAGGTTCATCTGTATTTCTGTGCTTTGATTGGTTAAATAAAGACTCTGCCTGGCTTGTAAGATAGGTCAGCCCTTAGATGGGCAGAGGAGACAGAACGGAAGTTCTGGGAAGAAAGGAAGTGAGAGAGCCCGCCATGAAGCCTCCAGGGTCAGACATGTCGAATGATCCCCAGTAAGATCACCACCTCGTGGTGACACACAGACTTTTATAATGGGTTAGTTTAGATATGAGAGCTAGCCAAGAAAAGGCTAGAGATAATGGGCCAGGCAGAGTTTGAATGAATATAGTTCTCATGTGGTTATTTCGGGCATAAACAAGCAACCAGCGGCTGAGCGGGCCGGCAGCTGGGGGCTGGGAGCTGGGTGCCGAGAACACAACCTACACCTCTCCACCAATTTACAACAACTAAAAGCGATAATACTTCTACTTGGATGGAAATATGCCTGGCTACAGAAAACACTGCTCTTGACAGCAGTGACATGGCTCTGACCTCGCCTCTTCTATCCATCTTCCAGCATAGCTGACTTAGAGAAAGGCCTTCACCCTGGATGACTCTGCTTCAGCGGCCAGTTGAACAATTGTCTTAATTTTGTGAGGTACCCAGTAAAGCCACATGTGTAAAGTTCTCACCACTTTCTTGTACACGGGCTTCTGATCAAGTGTCAAGCTGGTCAGTTCCTGCTCTGTGAAGTACACAGCCATGTCTTCAAAAATCTTAGGCTCTGGTTGTACAGTGATATTTTCCACCATAAATTCTTTTAGTCCTGTAGTTAATACAGGCTCAAAAATTTCAGGACCAAGGTTCTGGCTGCCACCTTCAGGCATGTGGACAATACCACACCGACTTTTTTCTTTCTTTCTTTTTCTTTCTTTCTTTCTTTCTTTCGTTCTTTCGTTCTTTCTTTTGTTCTTTTCCTTTCTTCCTTCCTTCCTTCCTTCATTTTTAAATAGCTCTTAGGCTCCATTTTTAGGGCCAGGGTGAATTTCTTTGACAGACTCTGGTTCTAGGGGCAAAGTATGTTCTTTTGGCTCTAGAAATCTTTAAATTTTGAAAAACGTAAAATCAGAAAATTTGGAGTCCCACACCAATGAAGTAGTACATGCTGGTGTGTTTCCCCCTTGTAAAGTTAGGGTAATACAGGGACAACGAATCTGTCCTTTTTGATTACCATTAAAAATAATAAGCGTCTTGGGGCTGGAGCCATGGCTTAGGGGTTAAGAGCACTTGTTGCTCTTGCAAAGGGCCCAGGCTTGGGTCCCAGCAGCCACACAGTGACTCAGCCATCTGTAACACCAGTTCTAGAGGATCTGATACCCTCTTCTGACCTTCACTGGGCATCACATGATACACATACACGCTCAAGCAAACACTGATACATATAAAATAAGTTTAAAGGAAACTTCAATTAAGTGCCTTCTATGATAATCTGGGTGTTAATGTTTTAGATTATTCCTTCATCTCTAAGAGGCAGTATTTCTGTTTATTAAGCTAGTCTCCATTATTGTTCATTTGTATAGGGTTTGCTTTAGAAGCCATAAAAATTGCCACAGTATCTCTTCCTGTGCTGGCTGGAGTCCAAACCTCACACTCGGCCTGGCTTGCTCTGTCTCTGACCTCCAGCCCAGCCATCCTCACCTCTTAATGGCTGAGGTAACCTTTCCATGGCTGCTTCACCCCAATGGTGACTAAAATGTGACCTGTGGCTTCTGCTCCTTCTCCAGCACCACGTGATGGCTTACCTCTGTCGCTGCCCTGTTCTCATAGATTTTTGAGGGTCAAACGATTCCTGGTCAATAAACAGCTGTGTAGCTTCTGCATCCAGACTGAAGCATTCCCTCCTGGAGGGATGGGAGGAAAGGCCCATAAAACTCCAAGACAATTCCAATAACTCACAGGAAATCTACAAGGCTGGTGAGGCCCCTCTCTGAGCTCAGAGCAAACAGTAAGTAGTTTGGGGAGAAAGGAGCCTCTCTGGGGGAGCTGCCTTGGCTCTATAGGAGCCTTCTAGGCACAGCTTTCCCGAGCCCGGGCCCCTGCGAGTGAAGGAACCTTCACTCATTCACCTGCAATGACCACAATAAACTCGAAGAGTCGTCAAGCTAGACTGGATTCCTACACTTATTTATTTTTCTTCAGTCTGTTCCCTGTGCCCCATCTGGGGCAAGCAGACACTTATTTACATCTTCCCAGGAAAAATCACCGAGCACCAACAGAAAACAGAAAAATCCTCCTCTTCCCCAAATAGTTCTGATGAAAACCAAAGATAAAGTCAGTGGAGAAGACCCCCATCTGAGGCTGAGGGGTTGCAGCGGAGGAGGAACAGATTTGTGCTCTCTCAAGGTCGCTGTCATCCCCATGCCAAACTGGAAATGTCACCACTGTCTGGATAGCTGCACACATTTTATTAAGAATATAATTTTCTCTTTGTTTCACGTTCTGCACTAGCAAGTGGACTGGTATAAGAATGTGAAGCCTCTTTGTTTGGGGGGAAAGAGGGCAGGAACAAAACAGAGGAAGGAGGGAGGGAGCAGGCCCAGGCAGTTTCCTTTACAGAAGAGCGCTCTGATGTGTTAGCACCTTTAATGATGGCTTATTTGATTTACAGACCATCATGCACCTAGCATGCTGCCTGGTTCCTCCCTTGCTCCTCCACCTAGATGAACCCAGACACAGCCCAGGAGAGTCAGTATAGGGCGCGGGGGGGGGCATGCAAGGCGGGAGGGCATGTGAGGTGGGGGCATTTGAGGCACGCGGCGGGGGATGGGGGGACGGGACATTGGGGCAGTGGGTGGGTAGCTGCCTGGCTGTAGCCAAGGCCCTTATGCTTTGCTCCAAAAAAGGTTTAACGCAAGAGCGGCTTCTTTTCCACAGTTATGTAGACAAACAACACAATGATGAAAATGCCAAAGACAGCCAGCTTCAAGCTCCATGGGAAGCTGTCCTCAGGGTTCTGGCATGGGAGGCTGCTCTCCAGGCTCGGGTTCCCCTGGCAGCAGTCCTCTCTGGTGGCACACCCATCCTCCATTCTTGGATTTGGTCTTGCAGCATGCCTGTGGAAACATGTCAGGAGCTCCTAGGATTGTAAATCAGCTGCTTCCTGATCTCCTCTTAGGACAAATGTGACCCATAAGAGCAGCCCTAGACACACTGAAAACCTGCGCTAGCGTCCCTATCCCATGTCAGCCCACTGGAGGGCTCTCAGTGGTCTAGAGCACCCCTTCTACTTTTACTGGTCTGGCTCCAGGAACTTAGGGTCTCTGGGTCCCTCGATTGGAAGCTGCAAACGTGATGGGGAGACGTAACAGGTCCTGTCCTGTCTCCACACAAACCCAGCACCCCCGTCCTGGGTGGACATGGAAATGTTTTCCCATCTTCCTTAAAATCCACATATAAAATAACAGGAGGGTTCAGCACTGGGCACCTGCTGTGCCACCTGTGTGCCTTTTGACTCTAATCCTGCAAGACCCAGCTAATGTTTCCTCAGAAGTTAGAGACTGTTAGCCAGGGAAGGCAGATAGGTCAGAAGTTCAAAGTCATCCTTAGCTAAAGAGCAAATTCAGCTTCAACGCGGCCTGCTATACGTGTGACCATGTCGTAAAGTAAACACCCCTCAGAAAAGTTATGAAATTTTCTAGGACACTAGGGGGATTGCTGTGTGGTTGAGTCATTGATTGGTATTTAGAGACTGAACTCAGGGCGCCATGGTCTCTCACTGAACCACACCTTAGACCCCACTTTAGGGTAATTAACTATTTTGTCTTTGTTTTTGTTTTAGGAGATAGGGTTTCTCTGTAGCTTTGGAGCCTGTCCTGGAACTAGCTCAGTAGACCTTGAGGCTGGCCTCGAACTCATAGAGTTCGAACTCATAGAGTCCTGTCTCCGCCTCCCGAGTACCACCACCCACCCAGCTTATAGTATACCTTTTGTCAGAGTCATGTTCCTTTTAAAATACTAGCTCTTATCCACTTCCAAAACACAAAGAGCAACAAATCTCCCCAGATGACTCCAACTGAGCACTTGGGTTCCGGTCATCATCCTGTCAACATCCTCCCCAACACCTGTTTTCCTATCTCCAAATATGAATGAGGAGATACATTGGCTTTGAAATTATGCAGTATCAAGTCTGTCTTCTCAGTAGGTCCTCTTCAGGTTCAAACCCTTCACAGACATCTGAATGATGAATCCCACCCCCAATAATGTCTAGGTCTTTTCATGCTACCAAAGGTTTTACCGCCGCTGGAAATACAGTTCAGGATAGAGCTCTTGGCTAGCATGCCCAAGGCCCAAGGACACAGAACTATCAGGCCTTACCTGACTTCTTTTTTTGGCTTCTGACTCAGGTAGTAGATGTCTAGGATTTTTCTTTTTTTGCTAGAAGCATCACGTCTCTGATATAAAAAGAAAATGCCCACAACAAATTATTTGCAATGTCTTGTAACTTGATTTTATCCTGGGGGAAAGAATTAATCTGAAAACCGGCCTAGGTTTTAGGCACACCAGGTAGTTTACTACTTGAGTTTGTCTTTCCTCTCTGGCCAGCCAAAGCACCCAGTGCCACGAAGAGATATTTTACTTTAGTGGCTCACAGGAGGACAATCAACACCTGGCTCAAGATATGTGTTGAAAACAAATTCTGTTACTAAAGCATTAACTCACTTTCTGTCTTTTTTAAACTAATTTGTGGCTTGGAACTTGTTTTCTTTTTCTTTCTTCCACTTTAGAAAAAACAAAAAACAAGCAGTTGGGTGGTGGTGGCACACACATTTAATCCCAGCACTCGGGAGGCAGAGGCAGGCGGATCTCCGTGAGTTTGAGTCCAGCCTGGTCTACAAAGTGAGTTCCAGGACAAGATCCAAAGTTACAGAGAAATTCTATCTCAAAAAAACAAAAACAAAAACACGAAAGCATGTGTCATTTCCATGTAAGTCATATAGTTATTGAAATAAATATCTGTGAACAAGTACTAGAAAACAATGTAAGAAATAAACCATTCCTCTTTAAAGAAACGTGCTTTCTTCTTTTCAAAGGCTTACTTATTTCTTTTTGAATGTGTGTGTATGTGTGTGCCTATGTGTATCTATGTCTGGCATGTGTGTACAGGTACCCAGGGAGGTCTGAAGAGGGTGACAGATCCTCTGGAGCTGGAGTTATAGGTGGTTGTGAGCTGCCAGACATAGGGTTCTGGGTATTGAACTCAGGTCCTCTGCAAGAGCAAGATACACTCTTAAATGGTAAGCCATCTTTCCGGCCCCTGTCTTGTCTTTTCTTTTTTTAATTAAAAAAAAATGAAAACAAAAAAATTTGGGGGACTGGAGAGATGGCTCAGCAGTTAGGAGCATGTTCTGCTCCTGCAGAGGACCTTGGGTTAGGATTCTAGCACCTACATGAGGTGCGTGTAAACTCACACAAGCATGCGTGCGCACACACACACGCATAAATAAAAATAAGTAAAAAGTAAATCTTTTTAAAAAGTTAAAAATACATCTTTTATAGCATTATATTTTGGGTGTTTGTGTGGCATAAATTCCTGTATTTATATATTTGGACACATGTGTGGAGTTGCACATGCAAACACGTGCCAGAGGTTGAGGCTGCAGGGATCTGTCTTCAGCTGCCTTCCTCAGTAGCCCTCCACCTGGTGTATTGAGATACAGTCTCTCACTTGAACCCACAGCTCACTGATTCAGCTAGTCAGCTAGCGGGTTTACTCCAGGGATCACAGGTCTCTGCTTCTCAAGAGCTAAAGTTTCAGGTCTATGCCACCACACCCTCCCGGTGTTTACTATTTACGTGGGTACTGGAGATCTGATGTTTGGTCCTCACTCTTGTGTTGTAAGTGTTTTACCCTCTAAGTCATCTTTCCAGCCCATTTGGTCAACAGAATGAAAAGCTATAGCCTTTTGTTTCTCGTTTGTGAGACAGAGCTATCGGGAATGAGGTGAGACAGAGCTATCGGGAATGAGGTGTTAACACACGCAGATGGCTGAAACACCTCCTGGCATGGGGTAAACATGCAGTAAGGATTAATAGTAACACCTGAGGTCGTTATTATTAATTCTGAAACAGAAACACACAGAGGTCCTCGGGAGCAACAGAGACGGTCTCATCTCGGGAGTGCGTAACTCAGGGACTGAAGTTTCTGAATGTTCACTAGACTGAATTTCTAAAATCTTTCATTACAGAGAAAGCTTAAAGACCAGCATGATCCCTTCCTACATCCTAAATCTTACCCTTATACCTGTAGGTAAGCGTAGCTACCTCCCTTCACCAAAGCTCTCCCAGCAAATGGAGACATCACAGAAAGCCATGGCCAGACACAACACAGAGATCAACAGACAGTGGGGAGCCCAGCCTCGTCAGCTACATCTATACCACAGTTCCTGCAGCAGCAGCGGAAGGACCATCTCAGAAGAGGGGGTGGGAAGCTGGTGAGGGCTAGAACACCAGGAAGGCTGCTGTGAAATGTTCTCTCATAGAGATGGCTGCATAAACAAGATCTGAACATAGCAACATCAACACACACACTAACACTGAAAGGGAAAATCCTGCGGGGCACACCCCAGACAAGGAGCTCTGCAGCCAACTGCTGAGAAAGGAAGACTTAGCCTAGCTCCTGAGTGAGTACCCCAGTTGGTTATCTAATGCAAACCGAGCCCCAAAACCATATACACACAAACGACAAAAATGAACTTAGCAAGTTGTATTTATATATTTTTGCATACATATATGTATATTTAAAACAGTAATAATTAGGAAGAAAGAGGCTATTGATTTGAAAATGGTGGGGAGACATGGAAGGGTTGGAGGGAGGACTTGGGAGGGACTGGAGGAAGGGAAGGGAAGGAGAAAAGTGACATTATATTTTAATTAAAAAGTAAAATTTTAAAAGAATTTACTGCAGAAAGAGGAGCTCAAGAAAGGGTGCCAGGAAAGTCAGATTAGCATCCTATGGGAGGGGCCCCCCAACAGAGCTATCACTGAGCTGTGTGGGGACTTTCCCTCTGTGCACAGCTCCCTCACCCAACCAGCAAGGGGATCACAAGTGGCTCACACACTGCTCACGGTAGGAGAGTGGCCACACTTGGAAGACCCTGCTCAGTAGGTGTTGATCTTGGCTGGCCTGCTAACTGCTAGGCTTGGCCAGCCTTGCTGGTCTCTGACCCTGCAGGTGTTGCTGGTCCCTGCCTTTGCCAGGGTCTGTCAGCCATCAGCTAACCGAGATGCAGCTGCAGCTCTTCCTGGCAAGCTCGTATTTGGCTCCTTGTCTAGGGTCTGGGGCAGCCTCCTTCATAAGCTGTGTTACCTACGATTAAGACTGTGTGAGAAGGTAGCAGATCCCTACATGTGTTTCTCGTGGGACATTGTGCATGCTGGTGGCCTATAGACACCCTCTGGCCTTCCTCCTGCTGGTCACCTAAGTTACCTCAACTCAGCTGCAAGCCCTTTTATTTGTCATCCCTAGCGCTCCCAGACTGACTCTTTAAATCGTAACACCTGTTTTTACTGTGACCATTTCATGCTACTGGTTTTCTTTTCTTCCCTTCCCCGTTGTGGTGCTGGGGATCAAATTCCAGTTTTTCCTCAATTGTTCATTTACATTACTTAACCCTCAAAGGAAGTCCAGGTCTGTTGCTACCACCCACCAAGCTCTAGGCCCATGCACCTCTAGCAGAGATCTAGCAGGCTGACCACGCCCCCTCCTCCTTGTAAGGCTGTTGTTCCATTTTGGAGATTGAGACACAGAGAGGTTAAGAACCTTGGCTGGAGTCCCACAGTCTTATCAACAGGGAATCCTGGGCTCACATGCTGAAGCAGCCTCCTCCGGGCCTCGTGCTTTCTACAGCTAATTTCTGCAGGAATCGTCACCATCGTTCTTCATGTGTGCATGCCTCTCCTTTGCTCAGTCTTCTGTGGCCCTAATTACCTATGTATGTTACAGTGTATTTAACTAGCACTTTACTTTTTTTTTTTTTTTTTTGTTTTGGTTTTTCAAGACAGGGTTTCTCTGTGGCTTTGGAGCCTGTGTTGGAACTAGCTCTTGTAGGCCAGGCTGGTCTCGAACTCACAAAGATCTGCCTGCCTCTGCCTCCCGAGTGCTGGGGTTAAAAGCATGTGCCATCACCGCCCGGTGTTAACCAGCACTTTTATCTACTAAGAAAACACTTGCTGTATTTTGAAAAAGATTTCTTTTTTTCTTATTCATTTAAGGTGTGTACATACACTCCTAAGTGTGTGGATACACACCATGTTTGTGCCCAAGGAGGCCAAAAGGTGGTGTTGGAGCCTCTGGAACTAAAGACAATTGTCAGCCACCATGTGGTTGCTTGGACCTGAACTGGAACTGAACCCAGATTCCCTGGAAGGGAAGCAAGTGCTCTTAACCACTGAGCTATCTCTCCTACCTGATTTTGTTGTGTTTTGCTGATAGGTCAGGAGGTCATGGACACTATCCAAGCCACAGACAGCTAAGCATGGAAAGACACTGTGTAAGTGCTCCATTCATTGGATCTCGGTCAGCTGGCTCTCACAGTGCTGTGTCCTGTGTCTCTGGTCCCTCTGGAATGCTAGGACTTGAACAAGAATAGGCCTTCCTGTTGTGCTGGCTGGTGCACAAACAACCAATCACTGACTGAAGAGGGAGACTGGCTTCCCCAACAGAACAATAAACCAAGGCCAAGCAAGGGGACGTCTGACCATAAGACCAGAGAGGCTGGAACTGGGTGTGTGGCACATGGGACAACAAAGGAAACAGTGGCATCTTGAAGTCTCCAGAGCAAAACTCTGGTCTTTGAGTGCTGTCATGGTGCTCACTGGAACACCTAAACTGGTGACAGGACTGTCGTGAACCCATTGGCAGATCCGAGGGCTTCGATAGAACAAGAAGGTATGACCACTCCCCTAGTCCTGACCACAGTCATGGGAAGGCTGCTGTTTATCTGTCCTTGCCTTCTCTGTTCTTCCTAGAGAGGATCTCTCACCAGGGGCCCAGATGCCCAAACAGGGCCTGCGGCTGTGCCCCTCTCCACCCATGGGCCTGTTGGTCCGAGCCACCACCTAAACACAGGCTCTCAGACACACTTCTCCTCCAAGGTCACCACAGCCATAGATGCTCAGCAAGAGGTATTTTGTGCTCTTCCCAAGGATACTGGAAGATCTTTTTGCTGAGCAAATTCCATTTTTAAAAGCGTTTGAGAAAAATTTAAACATACACAAAAGCAGACAATAGTGTAGCGAGCCTCCGCACGTCTGTCGCACACCACTTTTTTCTTGAAGATAGAAATAGGAATGTTAAATAATGCACTTAAGATAGAAGACTATTGCAAAATAAAATTACAGGATTTCACGGCACTTAGGCAATCAAATACTCCCTCCTTTTTCTTCCTGTCCTAAGTAATTCTAGCTTCTTTATTCCTCTCTTTCCCCTTTTCTTGAGATGACATCTTGCAAGGTTGCCCAGGATGACTGAATCCCTGGAATCAAGCCGTCCTTGTACCTTCACATCTGACAAGCTGGGGCTACAGGTGTGGAACATGTACCTGTCTATTCTAGTTTTGTTTTGAGATAGCGTCTCTCTATGGAGCCCTGGCTGTCCTGGAACTCACCATGGCCTTGAATTCACAGAGATCCTCCTGCTTCTGCCTCCTGAGTGCTGGTCTATCCTATTTTGAAATAACGTGTGTGTGTGTGTGTGTGTGTGTGTGATTCACATGTCGAGTTCTTGTGTAGTATGTAAAGGGTGGACTTTTCCCCACTATAGAGTAATTACGGCTGTCCACTTGACTGTGTAATATCAGAACCACTACTAAACGACCAATGTTATAAAGACTGTATCTCAGAAAAAGACACCAATATGTCAACTGGCAGACAGTAGAAAGCTACACAGAAACATTAGCTGTCCATACTGGATCTTCACACAAATAAATCTAGAAAGAAATAACAAAAACCAAACCTGGTTTTTCAACAATTGGTGTCATCTGTAGCTGATTTATATTGCATCTTTTTCCCCCCTAAGACGAGGTTTCTTTGTGTAGCCGTGGCTGTTCTGGAACTCATTCTGTAGACCAGACTGTCCTGAAACTCAGATATCCACCTGCCTGTGCTACCGAGTCCTGGAATTAAAGGTGTGCGCCACCACTACCCAGCTTCATATTTAATTTTTTAAAAAAATTCCTTTAACGTTATAATTTGATCTCCACTTTAAACACCATTTACAATGGGAGCCAGGATAGACACCCCAGGGAGATAGAATTTCTTTGCTTTCTTTTCAATTTTTCTAAATTTAAGATGAGGTCCCATATGTCTCTGCTTCCATTTCCTCATCCGTGCACAAGCTTAATAGAAGCCCCTTCCTCACAGACTGGCTTTGAGATGGAGTTTATTTCCGTAGCTGGTATTACCAAGAGAATGCGTGGCTTGCTGCATCGGCACATCTCTGAGATCTTGTGTTGATCACGACAGCCATGGTCAGCACTGGCTTCCTATAAGTAAGATCCTGATACACAGAGATGAAGTCCCATATCTAAGATACATAGTGTGTAGACCAGGCTGGCTTCAAACTCAGAGAGTGCTGCACTTAAAGGCATGCACCACCATACCTAGAATACCTATGCTTCTTTTTCCCATGTGTCCAGAACTGGAGTCTATAAAACAATCAGAGCCCAGTGCTGGCCTGGGCATGGTGCTACACCCCTGGGATGATAGTACTCGGGAGGCTGGAACAAGAGGGTCCCTTCAAGTTTAAGACCAGACTGGACTACAGACAGAATTTTCTTATTTTTGTCTCTTTATATAGACCTGGCTGTCCTGGGACTTGCTCTATGAGCTCCAGGCTGGCCTAGAATTCTGTTTCCGAAGTGCTGCGATTAACAAGCATAAAGGGGTGCAGAGCAGGAGGAATGTGAAAGTCTCTTTGTTTCTTGACTCTCTTCACTATTCCCCTGAATTCAAGTCAGAGAATCCTACTTCTAGGAGCCCAGGACTGGCCATGGCTGTCGTGATAAATGCAAGACCGTCAGTAAACCACACATTCTCTCTATCACACCAGCTACGGAAATAAACTCCGTCTCAAAGCCAGCCTGTGAGGAAGGGACTTCTATTAAGCTTGTCCACAGATGAGGAACAGAAACAGACAGCATGTCAGCAGCTTGCTCTGGCTACAGAGATGGCAAGGGGATGGGGCCAGGAGGCAGCCCCAGCCGTACAGTCTGGACCTCTCGCTCAGTGTCGTTGTAACAGACAGCATGACAGTGCGGCTAGGCAGCTGGAAACAGTACATTCTGAATAGCTATTATCTTCTGTATTCAGTGTACCCCAATTCTCTTACTCCTTCTACGATCCCAGGAAATAATTATGGACACTATTTTGTAGATGAAGAAATAGAAACTCAAGACATTAAATGGTTTGTCCTGACAAAATCAATAAAGGACTAGTTAGGTTTTTTTGTTTTGTTTTGTTTTTGTATTTTTTTTTTGCTTCTATGACACTAAGGATAGAAGCCACAGCCTCGACCATGCTGAGAAAAACTTTCTGACTGAACTCAAAACATTTCTTTAAACCTTCCATTAATTAATAAATTATTGAATCATTATTTTCCAGTGGAAGCAATATTTACAGCCATTAGTTTTGTTCTTAGGTATTTCTGAAATTTCTGAGAAATAGCCTTTTTCTTAAGACTTTTCCAGGTGGACTATTTTCACTAATTCTGGCCTATGTTATATCATATTGATTCTGAAAGGGAAATGTATCTAGTGTTATAGTCTAACTACAAAACACTGGGTTGCATGTAGGGCCAGTATTAACGATAATCAGCCTGTCTTCTCATTAAATCGTGTTGCCCTGAGTCACATTTGGGGCTGAGAGATGGCTCAGTGATTATGAGTAGTTGGATCTGTTCTACCAGAGAGTCCAAGTGTGACTCCCAACACCCATGTCCCAACTATCAGTAATTCTAGACTAGAACCAAAGTCTGTGGCCTCCATAGGTTCCACATGCACAGCCCCCTCACCCCATGCTCATAATTAAAAATAAAAATAACTCTTAAAAAATTACACTTGAGGCTGGATGGTGGTGGTGGTGCACGCCTTTAATCCCAGCACTCAGGAAGCAGAGGCAGGAG